>JAQPPZ010006204.1:0-12232 GCA_028583015.1 Wollemia nobilis | reverse complement strand
ATATATATATAGACACACACGAAGGTGCATCACAAACGAAAAAATGATACACTCAAATCATAATAAGAGGGTGTACCACAATCTCAAAAATTGGTACAATCACTCCTAAATACCTCTAAAACTACCTAGCAAGAAGATCCGGCCTCCCTATAATCCCCTGATGGAGGAGAAGGGTGAGGCTGAGGGCTGGCAGTCCTCTATGTATCACTCACTATCAAGGCTCTCAATTGTGATTTTGAAGGAGATGGCACTCACTATTCCATGGGAACCACTGAATGGTACAACTCATGATAATGTGTGACCTTACCTCACACCATCTTAATATAAGTTGATAAACATCATACCTACTCTGTGAGATTTGACTTCATAGTCTCCATAATTGCCCTAGAATTTGCCAACTCATGTACAATTGGTCCTATAATAATGGATGCCATGGTACTATCCAAGGCCCACATAATTGTAGATCAAGCCTCATATCTCTCTCTTGCTACTCCCTTTAGGTCAGACCTAAGGCTAGAAAAGATTATCGGATCAATGGTATTCTTCTCCATGTCTTTATCTAAATCTGACTGAAGCCTAGAAATGGACTCCCTACTATCCATCTGTACCTGGGCCATCTTATCCCTAAGCTGAGCAATAACTTCATGTTTTTTTCCGTACATCTCCAAAAAATTTCTAGTTCTAAATGTTTATTTTGGATTTAATGTATTTCTACATTTTGGCAAAACAAAACATCTTAGTCCCATACCTTGGTTTACCTTCCTTCCACCATTGCTGCACTCGAGGTCTGAAGGAACTATCTCTAAGCCACATTAACTAAAATTGAAAAGGCGAGAAACTCACATTGGTTTTCCAAATTTCCACCATAAATGGCCAGTGATCCAAACTAGTATTGTTAAGAGTCTTCACCTTAGGAATATGATCATAGATTAAGAAATTATCAGAGAACAAGAACCTATACAATCTCTTCATAATACAAGTTAAGCCTTGCCTTTGGTTAGACCAAGTTATAAGGCCATTATCTGACTAGATGTCCACAAGATGAAGGTTTGTAATATATCCACTCATGAAGTCAGTGCTTTTGTCCAAATTTTTATTTCCCCCTATTTTATCATCCAAAGAGAGGATGGTATTGAAATATCCTCCGATAAAGATCCAAGCTTCAATAAAATGAGAGATAATATATGTTATATCCAAGCTTCAAGAAAGAGCTAAGCTCCACGAAAGTTGACAATATCACCCATCAAAAATTTGTAGATGATACAACCTTTTTTAGGAGGGTATAGATAAACGAGGTTAGAATCTAACTTGTAGAAGACATATCTTCTTTGACTTTAAATTTATTATCCCAAGGCTTCATGAAAAGCCCCTCCCTTCCCAAGAACCAAGGACCACCTTGAAATATTTTCTCTCTATCTTCATTATTAGCAAATAAAACAAGAAAATAACCATTTGGATAAATAGATATTTATAACTCACCTTTTGCTTTCCAATTTTTTGCAATTCAAACTTTGAAAGCAGATAGGCTTGGATGAAAACCTAAGAAATGACAAATTAGGCCTCTTTTTTCTAGATTTTCTATGCTAGTTTGAATGATGCCCATATCTAGATTAACAATCGGAGTTCCATCAACTACCCTAAGACATCCCGACTCATTTTTACTAAGATCAATATTAGGAACTCTCATAGGTTTACGAGAAACCCTAAGATTAATGTTAGCATTAGGTTGAGGTTTTCCACCATGAAGGCCATCCTTATAATTCATTGTTGGGATCGAGTCTTAAAATCCTTGCCCTTAAAGGGGGTTTCCATGGTGGATTTGTTTCTAGAGTGCTCCTTAGCACCATATTCACTTGAGATTTGAACCATTTTATGATCAATTACTTGAAACTTGTTTCGAGATATCTTTAATATATGCCTTGGACGCTAAGAAAAGGTATGATTTTCAGTTTTATTTTATACAAAAAATTGAAATTTTATGTCAATCAAGTTCACAACATCAAAATTTATCGAAAGACATATTTCTAATCTAGCTTAGGTCCCTTGCAACATATCTTGCTAAAATCTTTAGCATAAATCACAAAAATGTTGGCCGTTAGGACCCCTAGACCCCGAAAAACAACCTCTAAAACCCCTTGCACTCAACACAAATAAAACCCTCACAAAATCATTTACTTTCAAAATTTTTGTAAGTTCTTGTTCTTAAAAAAATAATATAAAAATTATATAATAAAAACTATTAAATTACTAAATTTATAGTAAATCCTATTTTTCTAACATTTTTGCGTGATGAAGTATATATTACAAAAGAATTTCATATTCGCGTGGTCAAGTTGTACTTGAGAAAAGGTGGCCTCCAATTATACTCCAATTATATTCTATCTTTTAAAAAATAAAAAAAATTACCTAATACAAGTTATTTTTATAAAATATTTACAACTATAAGAACACTCTAAATAAATAACAGCAAAGCAATTACATATAGAACCCTCGTAACGAGAAATAACTGCATAGAACCCTCGTAATGAGAATTCACAGGCATTTTATGGCCCATAATAAAAATAAAATACATTACATGGAATCCTCGTAATAAGAATTCTTTATTGAGATTATTCTAGCAGGTGGTATAGCTTAATAAAGTCTAAGCATAATTAGAGTCTCATTTGATACGCACAATATCCCTTTCATGCTCCAGTATATAGACGAATAGGGAGACCCTTTTCCATGCCAGGAGCAGGAAAGTAACGTATACGATCGGCCTCTAGCGGTTCCCATCTGCATGTTATAACTCGAATTAATCAGTGCAAATGACGTAATAGACTTTTCTTACAGGATAGACAATCAACCAATCAATCTCTATTTATATTTCAACTATAATTTTATAGATTATTTTTCTGTAATCTATTGAACATTAGAACCAGTATTATTCTGTAAAATTTTCGATAGAAATTTATTTATCTAAAAGAAGGACAATACAATCTTTTTCAAAGTCTTTTTTATTAAAAAAAAAAAACCTGAACTTGGTGACGAAGTAATGCAGAAAGAGAGCAATCTCCAGTCGGGCCAAATGATAACCAGGACACAGCCTCCCACCTTTTCCGAATGGTATGAAGGCCGGGTTATCCGTCAGTTCCTGCAACCCAATATCAATCCCTTTACTGGATTAATTATTAATCTAAATTTTGTATGTTATATTAAAATAAAATTAAAAATATTTTAATATTTTACACTAAAATAATATTAAAAGATAGTTGATGGCGTACATGGCCCTCGTTTTCCCAGCGCCACGGGTCAAAAGCAAGAGCCCCTGAATAGTTCTTCTCGTCCGTATGCATGCCATTCATACAAACGATGACCTGCCATCCTTTGGGAATGACAAAATCTGTTTTCACGGAAGATGGAGATAAGTTATTATTTCATACTGAACAGTAAGTTTCCCTTTCTAACAATTAAAAAATAAATGATTACCTCTACCTTTATATTTCACATCCTGAGTGGGTTCTCGGAAAAGGTAGGGAGCAACGTTCCCAAGGCGAAGGGTTTCCTTTATGACCTTCACATGGAAAATACAGAGCAATTAGCAGCTAGGAACCTCTTTGTTCAAACCCCAAACAGATAAAAGATAGCAGAATAAAGATTGAGTACACAATGGGTGAATTTCATTGATAAATAGTCGTCCCAGGTTAGCTTTTCGCCGCCCTTGGCCTTCAAGATGGCATCGTGCTCAGCCTGTCATACCACCCACACCTATATCAGATCTCCAATTAATTGAAACAAATTCTAATTTAAAACCAGGTAGTATTGTTAGCTTGATTGCCTTCAGCTCTTCCAATGCTCGCGGGTTGTCTGTAAGGAACTTGACGGCAAACGCCATGGCCGTAGAGGAAGTTTCGTAGCCCGCAAAGAGTAAAATGAGTATCAAATCCGCAATGATTTCATCTGAATACTGACCGTCCCTCACAAGGCTTGTCAACATGTCATTCCTCACAATCTCCGGATGATTCCTCCTCTCCTCCACCGACTTGTATATCACTTTTATCAAAAATTCTCTCGCCTGCGAGAAAACAAATTTTTATATCATTTTTATCAAAAATTCTCTCGCCTGCGAGAAAACAAATTTCAGGAGGACTACATCAGACCTTATATTCTCCAAAAATCGAAAGCAAGAATAGCTAATGTCAAACCTTCATTCCCTTGGCGTAGGCGGAACCTGGAATTTTGATGGGAAGGGTGAGTAAGGCGGCCGTGAATTCCTGAAAGGCCTCATAAATTTCGCCTCTCTCTTCGGACGGAGAAATGTCGAGCAATTGTTTGGCCATCAACTTGAGAACGACACGATGACACTCGTGCTGAAGATGGATGTCCCTCTTCTCTTCCCATTTTTTCATTCCGTCGAGCAGCAGCTCTTGTACATCGTCCATCAGCACCGAGCTCAGCCTCTCGAACCTCAACAGATTGACGGCCATTCCGTGGAGCTTCCTCTGCATTTCTCCGTGAATAGACAGCAAGCTGTACTTTCCCAGTAAATTACGGAAGGACGACGGGTATTTGGAATGGAAGAGCCTTCCCTCGTTCGCCAAAACATACTTGTTGAACTCGGGATCCACAGAGATGACGGTGCGCGAGTTTCCGAACAAACTCGTTCTGAAAACCGGCCCAAGCCTGTAGAGTGTTTTGCGTCAATAATCCGTAATAAACATAGAGATAACTGAAATCATAAGTTGTGAAATCAACATAATAAGAGATATACCTGTTCTGTCGTTCATCGAAAAAGTTTCTTGGGTGGAAAGACCATGACCATCTCAGTAAGCTGATCGTGTCCCCAAAGAAGGGCAATCCCCTGGATCTGGGCGGCAGTTTGTGTTTTTGGTGGTTTCCGCTTTTAAGCCATATGATTACAAGTGCAATGCATAAAGAAAGAAGCCCCGCCATCCACGAATACATAATCTGCTGCTCCATTTTACCCTGCTGAGCTGAGCAAGGCTGCTACGCTATAATTGTGTAAACTATGTCTCCAGTACACTATGTCTCCAGATTGGGTGTAACTAACTTTGCTATATATGCATTTTTGTGGACACTACCCACAGGTGCAGAAATTATCATCAAGATCCATAACCCATAATTTGTACGACTTTGACTCATTCAAGTAAAAGATTTTAGCAAAGTTGAACAACGTCACAATATTGACTTTTTGATCTTTCCATAACGAGACGTTACGTTAGTTTGTACGACTTTGAATGATACAAGTCTAAAATTTTAGCAAGTTGAACAACGCGACAATACCTCTTAATTGTAGTGTCCTCCAAAGTCTTTGTCATTTAAATAGTGTTTAGATTCATTGACTTCTACAAAATGTAATTAAAGAGTTATGTTTTCAAAGAATACGAAGATAACTATAAAAAGTCTAAACGAGCCAAGAAGAACGAAGATATCTACACAAACCTAAACAACTCATTTTTGATAGAGTCAAAAATGTTGTCACTACTTGACGGTTTCTTAGGCTAAAATTAAATTCACCTATATTAAATTTTAGGTGGCAAAGTCACAAATGTTGTCACTACTTAGATGGTTCCTTAAGCTAAAATTAAATTGGGTATATATTAAATTTTAGCAAGTTGAACAACGTGACAATACCTTTAAATTGTAGTGTCCTCCAAAGTCTTTGACGTCATTGTCATTTTAACATTAGTGAATATTATAATTTAATATAATATATAATATAATATAAAATAGTGTTTAGATTTAGTAACTTATGGAAAATGTTATTTAAAAAGTGTTTTTTTTCAAAGAATAAGAAATTAATTTAAAAAATGTCTAAATTTTAAGAAAATAAAATTTTAACCATTAATTGTTGTGGTGCCTTGACCTGATTTTGATCTATTGTAAAGCTTTCCTTTGATACCACATGTCCTAAAATATTCTTCTCTTAGACACAAGAAATGAATTTCTTGGGATTTGAGGAAATTCCATATTCACTGCATCTCTTGAAAATTAATTTTAAGTGCTCAATGTGCTTACTTCTATCTTTAGAGAAGGTGGTTAAGTTGTCTAAGTATATAAGGATAATATCATCATTTATATGAGCAAAGTAAACATCTATTATCTTTTGAAAGGTGGTCTCTACATTGGATAACCAAAATGGCATTATTTGATAAGTAAGGTCCTCCACTTTGTAGTGAACACTCTCTTATATCGATCATTATCCTTGAGCTAAATTTAATTTTAGCTTAAGAGACCATCAAGTATTGAAAACATTTGTGACTCTACCACCTTCTATAATATCTAGTTTATAGATGGTGATGGGTAGTGTTCTATCAAAAATGATTTGTTTAGGTTTTTAAAATCTACACACAAAATGTATTTTTCATTGATTTATTTATTTATTTTCGTTTGAGTAGATAATTAACTTGCAGATGAGTTATGTGGTGGGAACACTAGGGTATATTGTGTCATAGCTTATCTATGCAGGAAAGGCCACTTCTATCATGGATATGTTCAACTTTGATGTCGAAGGTTGCATGCAAATTAACAGTTGGTGAGGCCCACACACTGTTGGTGGGTCGGGTACCAAAGTTGCTTGCCAACAAGAGGGTCATGGATGTTGTGGATCCAAAGCTTAGCAGTGATTATGACAAGGATGAGGTGAAAAAAATACTAATTTTAGGAGTATTTTTGTTGTAATCACTATTAGTTTGCGGAGCAAAAAAAAACTGAAAAACATATAAAAGAAGATAAACCACAACTCACTTTATAAATTGTGTTTGTAATATTCAAACTTTTATTTTTCCAATTGCTTGATTACATCTAACTAAACTCTATTGAATTCAACTCAAATACTCAATTACAATGGATGTCTCATACCTAATAAATAAACATCTTTCATACTAATAATAAACAAAATTATTTATATATGGTCTCCTATTTTTGTAATTATTATGTCTTCTTTTTTTATTTTAAACTATCTAATCATTTTTTTTTATTATCTCTTATTTTTAATTTTTAATTATTTTTAATTTTAAATTGTTTTTTTTATCTGTAAATAGTTTTTATTCTTCTTTAAGAAAATTATTTCTATCTATAAACAATTTTCTTCTTTCTTTAAGAAAAATTTCTATATAAAAAATAAAATTTCTTCCTCCTTAAGAAAATGTTTACTTTTAGCATCATGATTTTTCTATTTTTCATTGAACATTATTTTAACACTTCCCCTTAATGTTTAATATAGTAACTCCCATAATCTCTCTAAACCTTATAAAAAAAATTATAATGTTTTAGTAAACACATCAGCAAGTTGGTCATTGGTTTTGCAAAACTTCAGTTCAATTTGTCCTTCTACCACAAGATTGGATTCTTTTCTATAGCAATTACGATTTTTTTGCCATTTTAGCCTTCCTCTCTTCACAATGCCACTTTTTTTATCTTATAATTTCTTTCTTTTGAGAATAAAACATTCTCTTATAAAAATAACTCAAAATTTTTTCACTTTATCCCATTACATCACATCCATCCAATCATAATCAACATGTATTTTGTTGGTCATTTTATCTTTGTGCCAACAATATTTCTTAGGGTGATTCTTTCCACCACAAATCTCACATGGATGCAAATCCCAACACTTAGTTGTCACATGTTTTAATCATCCACAATGACTACAACAAAATGTTTCATCCTCTACATAGACTTCTTTCACAAACTTGGTGTTGCCGCTTTTTGTTTGACCAACATAACCAAGGCCTTCATTATTTGACCTTACTTTTGGATTTATGGAATTTCTTATACCTTACTCATTCCTTTCTAATATTTTGTTATTATATCTCATTATTTTTATTAAATTTAAACCAATACCTATGGTATACCTTTCAAAACACCCAATATCTTCACCAATACTATGTTCTTCAATAACATAGCCTTTGTCACAACCATTATGTCACAACCTTCCCTTGGTAGGTTCCCTTGATGATGTAGGCTATCATATTTTGTAGTGGCAACTATGATTAGTAACCAATTATCATTGATGTTTTGAGCATGCTTTTGCTAATGATTTGTTGATTTCAGGTATTTCCAAAGTTGGAAAGGAAAACAACTACCAAAAATCAAAATGCTTGATCAATTTAACAAAAGATCCATCAAAGAAAGAGGATGGAAACAATTGACATTGATTATTTTTTAAAAAGTAACCTAATTGTTATAATACCTAGAAGGTATTTCTTTTTTAATTTTTTTGTTACAAAATGATAAATATAAAATAAAAATAATTTAGAAAAAGAACTTCTAGAAGAGGTAGAATATTGGGCTAATTTCTAGAAGTAGAAAATTGAGCCAAGTTCTAGAAAGGAAGAAAATGGAGCCAAAATTGGGGGCTGATTTCTAGAAAAAGAAAACCATGGGTATTTTAGTCTTCCTATGGTTGAATTTACTCCATATTAGATCCTTCCATCCACCTTCAAGTATGACTTTTGAATAGAAAAAGTCTATAAATACTTATGTTTATCTAAGGAATGAGATATCTTAAAAAGAGCTATTAGAGGATAAGGGAAAGAAATGGGACATCTTGTAAGGATTATTGGATAATATGAAGGATATTCAAAGGTTGGATTATTTTAGGTTGGATTTTTCATGCATTTAATGTACTCTTGTTTACCTATGCTCTCATAATTGATATTAGGCCTATGCTTTTACAGTTGGATTTGGATTAGCATAGTTATATTTGGATTGGTTATCCAAATTTATTATATGATTTCATTAAGCACAATTTGGATTTGGATTAATTTATATTTGGATTAATTATCCAACTTTGTTATTTAATTTTATCCGACCTAATGTAATCTCATGACTTTACCTTATAATTTCATTAGGGCTCTTATATGTTTCATATATTTAGGAATGACGATGATACTGATCACAATATTTTAGATGATGGCCCTAGTAAACCCTAAAATTGGATTTGATTAGATTTAGATAGCTGGAAATTCCTTGTACTAGTCGATACATATCAATTTGTAAAATAGGGGTATGAATAATTTAATCCCTAATCTATCGCTATTCCAAAGCCATTGACACCATCACTACCAATGGTGTTTTGGTGACCATAGTTTGGTGGTTACCACCTTATCAGCACGTAAGTGCCTCTAAGGTGCTCTTTTTCCATAATACTCTGAATATGGAATTTATATATGCACAAGTATATTTTAATTGCGTAGCGAATGTGTACATTCTTGGAAATATCAATTATTTCCATTTGATCATAGAGAGTTGTTTAATATGAATCAATTCATAGATCTTATTTCTTCTAGTTTACCTTGACCATGTTTGGATTAGGGGAAATTGATCTTTACCATATTATCATTATCAGTCATCTACGTGCTTGTGTAGGATTGACGTTTGTAAACATCTGCAAATGGTTATCCATAGCGCACTCTCTAATATTTCTTCCTAATACGATTTTTAGACCCAAGAATGCATATTTGTCATAACATCCTATGACGCTTGTAAATACTTTTTCCATTTTGCAAGATCTATTACATAATTTAAAATATCTTAAATATATTATGCTAATGCTTCATTGTAAGCTATAACTTTAGGCTCTACGTTTACAATTGATTTTGATTTCCAAGACATAAAATATTATTGATATCTTTAGAGTTATTATAAGTATCATAATGTCTTGAATAGTGAAAAGAATGTCTTAATAAGGTTAGAAGAACTTTGGTGTAGTTTTCAAAGATGTTGAGTACCTATAATCACTTGATAAAATTAGTTTACATTGTAAATAAAAAATTATAATGGTCTTTTTGTCCCACATGTAGTATGTTGTGGAAAAAGGGCACTATATTTGGTATTGGGTGCAATATTTCTTATAGCCAAGCACCTAGGTGCTTGGGTAAGCCTCACTTGAACCTTGTGTCTTTCGTTAACCGTTTATAATCAATTTATCAATACTTGGATTCATATGATTGGTTAAGTATTCTAACGTGTGTATCTGCTTGTTTATATTACATAATTATTAGTTGTCATTTGATGGTCATCGATGGTTATTTATAATATAAAACTATTTTAAATATTTTGTAGTGTAATATCCCACATGCTACTCGCAGGAGCATGTGGTAGTCTTGATATAGAAAGGTCTTCCCTATTATAATGACCATGAGATGGTGGTTAGCTAGGGTACCGAAGGCTAGGCGCTAACAAATACTTGACTGTGATAAGTCATGTCATGGACATAGTTGACCAGTTGAACTCTATCGATAATTGTTGAATAATTCATCTTGATTAATTGTGCTTTATTCACTAGTTTTTATCTATGGCATATCTAGACCTATGAATAACTACCCTTTTGGTTAACCAAAACTATTATGGTCGATCTACTCAATTCACTTTAATTAGTAGCCTTATTCTAGTCACGAGAGTTAATATTGTGTTAAAGTATTAATTGAAAAGGCATGACAAATGCTAGACTAAAAATAAGGGTAATATTAACTTGACCTAAGGTGATTGAGTATGGGCTTATATTCAGCCCTTGATGAAAACCTTGTGAAACCAAGGGTCCCAAGATCAAATTAAGGAGATAATTGATGCTTAGGGGCTAATCAATTGATGGGTTTAAAAGGTTTTTTCCTTATTCCTTTAAAGGAGATAAAGCACAATATTGGGAAAAATTATGTTAAAAATTATGGGAAACTTTTTGTAATATTGTTTGATAGATTATGGGATAAATTTGTATCAAAATTTGTAGAGACTATAGTATAATATTTCTAATAGAGTATTATAACTATAGTACGATCTTGTTGATAGATTGGGAGACAATTTGTGATCAAGTTTGTGAGAACTATAGAATAATATTGTTGATAGATTATGAGAACTATAGTATGATTTGTTGATAGATCACAAGACAAATTTATGATAACATTTATGTAATATTGTTTGATAGATTACAAGATAAGTTTGAGATTGAGTTTTAATCTTGTTTTATAGATTACAAATCAAATTTGTGATTAACTAATATGTAATCTTGTTTGATAGATAACAAGGTAAAATTTGTGTAATCTTATTTGATATATTATGAGACAAATTTATATCTAAATTTGTAGATACTATAGTGTAATATTGTTGATATATTAAGATGATTATAAGATAACTATAGTATAATCTTGTTGATAGATCAAGTGATAATCTAGAGGAAAATTGTCTAGTTTGGAAATAACGAATGAGGAATCCATTCTTGAGGAAAATATGGGGTTTCCTCTTAGTGTGTACTTATGTATACTACATTGAAAACTACATGGTAATTTGGAAGTGAATTTGATGATGAATGTATGTGTGCGCTAAATATTTCATTTTGTGGAAACCTCCCATGTGAATTGGTCATGAAAAGGAATGCAAAGTCACTCCTACTCACCTTTATTGCATGTAGACTGCCACTTTCACCCAATATTGGGCCTATTTTTTAGTAAAATACTTCTTATAGCCGTTGTCATCTACAGTGGCTAAGATATGGCCGATGTCATCTGTAGTGGCTAAGGTATGGCTGCTCTAGGCTTGAGAAACTAGGATCTGGTCTCTCTTGTCTTGAGTGACAAAGCTTGAATGGATTGAAAAGTCCCCAAATGAGTGGTGAGAACCACTGTTGATGCTTGGAAAGTCCAAGATTATGTATTATGATCTTATGAGTGTGTTTATGTAAGTATCTACCCTAAGCATGACACAATTTAGGTATCTACATTTTTTTATGAAGTAATAGCAATAAAGGGGTGATTTTACCTCTTTTAGGCTTCATAAATAGCAAACTCTCTTTGTTTGAAGTACTTGTAACAAAAGGGAGGAATTTTCTGGTGTAACATTTTCCTAGGAGGTAATATTTGTATCACCCTAACACAAGCTTCATGAGTTGCACATCGTTTGCAATTAATGGGGGATAAACATCTTTTTTCTTACTTCACACATTTTTTTGTAAAAAGGAAAGTGTAGACACCAAAATAGCACCAATCCGATTATGTGACTACAAACACTGATCGCTTTGACAAACACAGCCCCTAGGGCAGCCCTCAGAGGTCAAATAGTGGTCTTAACCACTTTCATAGCAATTTTGTGAGGTCAAGATGCAATTTGGCACACTTAGACACTTTGCCTAGTAATCGTCTCACCTAGGGACGATTGCTAAATTGAAATCGTCTCACCCAGGGATGATTGCTAACTTGAAATCGTCTCACCCAGGGACGATTTCTGAAATCATCTC
>JAQPPZ010006203.1:0-119538 GCA_028583015.1 Wollemia nobilis | reverse complement strand
AATATATTACAAGCTACTTGTCTTCGTTGGTGTCTTCAAGTTGGATATTCTTGTTGCAAGTGGAGGTGACCATGATGATGAGGTAGTGTTGTTTTTGGCACTGGTACTACTACTTGAAGCTTCAGGCGGATGCACTCTGTCTTCTTCAAAATACTTAGATTTAATAATTATTGTCTCTAGTAGTCTAGTCTGGTATTTCCAGTTCTATGCTTCATCTTCCAAGAACTTCACGTCTTGACTTATAACCAAGTTCTTTGTCACAGGGTCATACAACCTGTAAGTCTTCTACTCATCACTATAGCCAATAATGATGCATTTATCTGCCTTACCGTCTAGCTTCTTTCTCTTCTCATCTAGGATGTGTGCATATGCTATGCACCTGAAAACTCTTAAGTGAAAAACACTTGAATTTTGGTTGCTCCAAGCTTATTGAGGAATCTTGTCTTTCACACTCTTTATGTGATATTTATTCACTAGATAAACAACACAACATACAACTTATGCCCATATTTCATGTGACAATCCCTTTACCTTTAGCATACTTCGTGCCATTTTTATTATGGTTTTGTTCTTCCTTTCTGCAACACCATTATTTTGTGGTGTGTATCTAGAAGTGAGCTACCTTCGAATTCAATGTGCTTTGTAGAAATTATGGAATTCATTGGAGATGTACTAACATCCTCCATATGTTCTAAGAGTCTTCACGTAATAGCCACTTTGTTTTTCAAACAAAGCCTTGAAATCCTTGAATTTACCGAAACCTCTAATTTTTTTTTAATGGGATAAACCCATGTCCTCCGACTAAAATCATCAACAAAATTCAAAAAATACTTGATATCGATAAATGTGTTGGTTTGCATTGGGCCGCAAATATGAGAATACACTAGCTCTAGTGGTTGTGAAGCTCTCCAAGACTATCCATTAGGGAATGCATCCCTATTTTTCTTAATGACTAAGCAACCTTCACAAACTTGATTCGGTTGCTCTATAAGGGGTAAACCCTTTACCATATGTTTCTTTTGTAGCAATTTCAAGACACTAAAACTCAAATGACTCAATCTGAGATGCCATAGTCAAGTAGAATATTTCACAACTACACTAAATGACAGTAGCAATTTATTTTGAATCTATAGGGGTAACATATTATTCTTTATCACTAACACAATTGCAACGAGCTCATTCTCTTTGTCTTGAATGATATAGGCTCCATTCTTGAGTTGCATAGTGTGTGCCTTCTGCACAAGATATCTAACACTCAGTAAATTGTGTTTCAACCCAAGCACATAATACACATCAATGATCTATTTCCTTTTACCTTGCCTAGTGTGGATAATGATTTTCTCTTTACCCATGACAAGTACCTTGTTATTATTCCCCATATTCACCTCGAATTGGATGGATTCATCCAATTGTGAGAACATATCTTTATTCCTAAATATGTGGTTGTTGCAACCACTATCGAGATACCAGGTATTCTTATGAATATCCTTCTCAGTACTACAAGTTAACAACAAATTTCCACAAGCATCTCTACACTCTATATTTCCATTTTTATTTATATAGTAGGCTTGCTGCTTATTATCCTTGGTCATCTTCTTTCTACACTCATAGCTTTAATGACCAAATTTCTTGTAGTAATAATATTGGATATTCGATTTATCATACCTCTAATTATATTCTTCATGATGATTTCTTCCATTGTCTCTTCCTCTTGCTTGATGGAAGTTGCAATTCGTATCTTCTTTATTGGTGTTTGATATTCCTCCTCATTTATGGCCTCTTCCATTCTTACCTCTATTGCTATGTCTTCTTACTCCTTGAGAACATGATATGCCTTGGTGGGATTCTTATCTCCTACTATCTTAAAATGAGACCTGCATATTAAATGTTTTCTCTAAATAGGACTGAGATGAATGGATCAGTATTTGCTCATGTGTTTGCAAAGAACCCATGAGATCAAACCTTGAGTCAAACCTTTCTTGTAGGCTTCTCATAATTTTCTCCACTATCTTCTAGTTCTCCATATTCTCACCATTCAACCTCATCCTGTTGATGATAGCCATTCTCTGCGTAAAGAAGTCACTCATGGACTCTGATTCACTTATCTACAGATTTTCAAATTCTCTTTCTAGCATCTACAACTTCACCAAATTCACTTTGTTGGTGCCCTGGAAGTATTTGAAAATAATTTTCTATGCCTCCTTCAATTGGTTGTTGCTACAATTCATGGGAATATTGTCTCCTCAACAACCTATATTATATAAAATAATACCTTCTGGTCCTTTTTTGATTATCATTCAGTAAATCTGACTCTTCCTGGGAGAGAGCACTCATGGTTGCTGCATCTACTAGTTCTACATAACCATTATGGACCAAGTCCCATAGCTACTGATACCCAAATAAGATCTTCATCTAGATGCTTCAGTAATCGTAATTCTTACCATTAAAATTTAGGATTTATAACTGCAATGAGTTACCTCTAGAAGCCATTGTTTATTATCTTCCATGAGTCTAACACTATCTATGATACCAATTTGAAAGAAAAACACAGCAAAAATGGAGTTTCACTATGAAACAAAATTGCCAGCCTTTTTTAGGGTAGTATTCCTTTTTGAAGTAGCTTGCCTGAAAATCCCTTTTCGATGGATGAATGACGAAAATGGAGTTTCACTATACAAAATAACGAAAACAATATTGGAGGAGTTTCCCTAGAAAAAACAAATCATCAAGATTTTGGAGGAGAAAACATAGTGATATTGGGATTTCGCTAGTCAAATTAGTGAACACCTTTTTCGAAGAAAACTAGGGTGATATAATTTTTTTGAAGGAGAAATGTGTGAAAGGAGAAAATAAATGCAAATATATCCTTGCCCTATTAAACAAATTTAGAACACACAAAGTGCTCAAAAATACATATAATACGTTTGATATATTTGTTGAAAATGAAACTAACTGCAGCTACAATATTACAATGTAAAATAGAAGCTTATACCAGATGCTTCTTTCTTTATAAGATTTACAACCATTTGCAAATTAGGCTACACTTTTTTAGGTTTAACCAGGAGAAGTATTTAGAAGTCTACAAATTTTATTTTTTGCTTCTCCTCTGCTCTTCTCTCTTCTATTTTAACTCTATTATACTGCCTATGCTATCACTCCTCTCCTATATTATCGCTCTATTTGCTTCAGCTCTCTTCATTGCTCTACTCTAAGTATGACACTGACTTATATAACTGTATACTAGAAGGATAAGGCTTATCAGCCTTCTAACATGCAATGAATACAAAATTTGGGTTTCTATCCAAATGCAACTACCAATAATAATTATGCATACTAGAATTTGGGATGATTGAATTTTAGAGATAACATCTATCAAAGATATTACAAGCATGAAATCTAGTTTAATTTCTAACAATATCATTATTTATATGAAATCTAGTTTACATTGATAAGGATGTGTTAAGATTTGTAAATTAAGGGAACGAAATTCTTAATCATAATTGTGTATGATAAAGAGGATGTTGACTTAAGATTTAGCCATACAAACATAAACTGGTAGAGAAATTTCTTGTATATCAATTAGTGAACACTCAAGAAGTCATAAAGGTTAAACCTCAAGGGAACACGTTGCTTAACTAAGCCATCATAGTAGTATCTATTGAAATTAGTTATGTAACCATAGTATAAGGTAGTATAAAGGGATCTATCAATAAGTAAGCTTGTTCTTCAAAAGAATAAGAAGGACAGTTTATGTTCGAGGTGCTTCATTGGTGGATTAATATAGAGAGTGGAGATAAGCACATACCCTTGAGGAGATTTTCTTATTTGGTAATTTAGAAATATAGTAAATTTAGGATAGATAGTTTTTATGATATGTATATGATAGTCTAAGTACCTACCCTTTAGGGTATTTTCCTATTTGGTAATTTATAAGTATAATGGATTTAGGATAGATAGGTTTTATGATTTGTTTATGATAGTATATGGAACTATATTGCTTTATGAAATAAAGGACCATTTAATATTGTTATTTATAGGAATTTATTTGTAGGAATAAATGCATTATGGGTTACTTTTAATTTAGCATATGGAAATTAAGTGCATTAATAAATGGAAGGGTTAATTCTTTTTGTATTGGTGTTCACTTAAGATTTGGCCATACAAACATAAACTGGTAGAGAAATTTATTGTATATCAAATAGTGAACAATCGAGGAGTCATAAAGGTTAATGGAACAAATTTCTTAACTAAGCCATCATAGTAGAATCTATTGAAATCAATTATGTAACCATAGAATAAGGTAGTATAAAGGGATCTATCTATAAGTAAGCTAATCCATCAAAATGATAATATGGATAGCCTATGTTTGAGGTACTTCATTGGTGGTTTAATTTAGAGAGTGGAGATAAGCATGTACTCTTTAGGGGATTTTCTTATTTGGTAATTTGGAAGTATAATGGATTTAGGATAGATAGTTTTTATGATCTGTCTATGAAAGTATATGGAACCAAATAGTTTTATGAAACAAAGGACCATTTCATATCATTATGCTATAGGAATTTATTTGTGGGAATAAAGGCACTATGGGTTACTTTTTATTTAGCATATGGAAATTAATTGAATTAATGAATGGAAGGGCTAATTCTTTTTGTATTGTTATTGAAGTGGAAAAACCTAATTTTGTGGTCGGATAGACTAAATGGATATTCTATATTTTTGAAGCAAATTTATTGAAAGAATAATCAATGTTTTGAAAAATAATATATTAAAGGATTGATTTATGTTTGGATGAAATAGATTGGTTGATAAATATATGAGTAGTGGTAGAGTAGAATAAATGGTTATTCTATGATTTGGAAGGATAAATTAAAAGATATTTATGATTTTGGGAACATAGTGTTACTAAGCTATTCATGATTGGATAATGGATAGATTAATTATCCCATTAATGTTTGGATGAATACTAGATTAGATGAGATGTTTCTTTTTGCAATGGCTAGTGCATAGGACTTATTTATGATTAAATAAAATAACATTAGTGGTTAACTTTGTATTTTATTGGGTGGTTAAAATATGTTAATAGATAAATAATTTCTTGAAATAATTATTTAGTAGGAGAATGTATCTCTTGGAACTAGAAATGTATTAGCAAATTGTATATTAAATTGAGATTAATTATTATTGATAGCGATTGATTAGTACCTTCTTAAGAGGAAGAAGGATATGTCATTTATATTATGCTTACATAGGATATTTATTAGGAGTATTATGGAGTCTGCTTGAATGAGTTGACTTGTGTATTGTTATGTGGTTACATTAGGTTTAAGGAGAAGGTATTCATTTGATTTTGGACCGAGGGAACAAGAACACCTTCAGAGGATGGATGTAAAGTTCATTTAAGATATTTATAAGGTTTTATCTTGACTACATGACATGAATTAATGGAACAATTCATTTAAGTGAGAGCTTAGGAATCATGAGTTTTCCATGCATGTGTGATGATGGATGTTATCATAAGGGATTATGGATTCCCTTTATACAATTATACTTGAGGTAATTAAGGTTAATGAAAGGAAACTAACACTTTTGGAGATCGAGTTTATTCTCTATGAGGGTTCCCAATATATATCTTATGTCTCATGCGTGATGATTATTGCTCATTTATGGCTCTATTACATGGTTCTAGAGTTATGCTAGCTATGGATATTTTGATTTTTATCTATGGAAGATGTATATGTTTAAATTCATAGTGTAATGCAAGGAAATAGTTTTATATTTTTAATCCTTATATATCTTAATGGCTAAATTGGTGGTTCTTAATTATAATAGAAAGTAGAAAAAGAGAAATGACCTATCCGTAATTCGTTTAACCTGCATAGATGGAATTACACATGGTGATGATAGGTGGTAAGATATATATTTGTACAACCTTAGTTTACATTGTATTTACTTATTATGGATGTAAACTCATGGAGTTATAATTTGAGAGAGAATAATAATGGTGTTCAAGAATGGTGGATAAAGTTTAGATCATTATCAAAAGAATCGGAGAGTGAGAGTGGGGAGGGACTCCCCTGCTCCCCCTCCCATGGCTCCTGGTTCCTGCCCAGTCTCTGGCTCAACCTAGGTCATCCCTCTCGGGGAGTGGTTGTTTGTAGATGATCTCCTAGGGGGAGATCCTTCTCCACTATCTGCACCCCTCCCGGTCGGCTAGGGTTTCCTTGGTTGTTTTTTTGGACTGGTGCTTCCTAGGGATCCCTGTTTTGTTGGGGATCCCTTCCCTTTTTCCCTCAGGCTTCCCCCTGGGGTTTTTTGCAGGTTATTCGTGTGGATATGGTCCCCTGCGTTTCTTGGTGCAGTGGAGGTGACGGTTTAGGGTTTGGACAGCTTCCCCATTTTTCTTGTGAATCCTCGGTGGGCTCTGTGTTTGGACATGATTCTTGGTCCTTGCTGCTGGGATCCTCTTATATTTTCTCGGGGCGGGTTCCTTGTGGTGCAACTCTCCGGTCACTTCCTGATGGGCTGGATCCTCTCTGTGCTGGCTGTCGACTTCCTACAGGATGGCTCTCGCTGAACCGAATGTTTTCTCGGTGGGCGGGATGGTTTCTCCACAGGGTGGGATCCGCCAAATCCGTCGGTTTTCCCACGAGGCGAGATCCTTTCTTTTCTGCTGGTTTCCCGGATGGCCGGATTTTCCTATTGCTTCCCGCTAGGCGGGACTGTTTGTGGTGGTTTTGACTGCTTCCCACGAGGCAGGATTTTATTGTAACAATTTTTCTATGCTTCCTGCTGGGCGAGATCTTCTCGATGGTGGTTTTTGGCTACTCCCTGCTGGGCGGGATCTCCAAAACTACTTTCTTTCTTCTTTTTTTTTTCCCGCTAAGAGGTATTGTTTCATGCTTACTGTTACCGCTGGGCGGTATTTATGTTTTGGTGTTCAGTTTCAAGGGATTTATGCCCTAGGCCCATTGCTTATGTAATCAGGTTTTGGGATCCTTGTTAAAACCCGCTATAAATACAAACACTTATAACTATCAAAAAAAAAAGTTTAGATCATTATATTTTGGTAACCATTTTTGGCAATACCAACTTGACAACTTTATAAGAGAAAGTTTATATTTGGTGGGTAAGTTTTATATAGGAAAATAATTATAATTACACTTGGAATAAAGTGGAGTACACATTCTTCTGTTAGTGAGACCCATATAAAAATATAGCTAATTTGAAAGATACTCTCAATAGAAATACACAAAAATAAATAGGCTCCAAGATAAACAAAATGAATTAACATAGAATTAAATTTTTTAAGGAATTAATAGAATAAAAAATTAAGGATGATAGTGTGCAGGCTAAGGAAACCACAGCTTTGATTTAAGAAGGCCAAAAGGATTTAGAGAAAAAAGTTATTATTTCCTTTAATCATTGTAGTAGATATATATTTATTAATATTACCTTCACTAAAAGGTTGCAAGTTCAAGCAACAAAACTTAAGGAAAGAAATTAAAAGTGAGAATGTCTAAATTTTTGAAAATTTGAATACCATGACGGGTAAATATGTTTTACATTCATGTTTTCATGTCATTGAGATGAATGATGTGGATATTATTCTAGGTTATCCTTGGATGGATTATTTGGGTGTTGTTAACATTAATATATAAAATAAATTTATGAACTATGGTGGAAGAAAAAAATATAACACTATAGGATATTTCTTAGCTTAAAAAGCAAGGATCCAAGGAGAAGCACAAGGTAATTATGGTAGGGAAAAAATTGAAGGAACCAACAAAAGAATCAAAAGTTAAATTTATAGTGTACTAAAGTCCATAGGAGGAGCAGCAATGGTATATTTACTTGGAAGAAGCAACAACAAAGTCTAAGGATACTTTGATAGATGTAGATAAGTATACAACAAAGATAATAGGAGAGAAAAGTAGGAGTAAGAATTTAAAAGGAAGGAAAAAAATGATGAAGAATAAAAGGAAATAGAATGTTAGGTTAAGTTTTAGCATATTGCCACCTACACAACTAGGAGTGGCAACAATATTGAAGATATGACTTTAAGCATCAATATTATTATGGATCAACGCGAAGTCAGAAAGACATCACGTATGATAGTGTTTGACCAAAAAAGCATAGTGATTTTAGATTTCAAAGTTGTGCAATAGCATCAAGAAACAACAAGACCAATCATTTGAAATATCATAGTAGAGTAGTAGAAGCATGGAGATAATAGAGTATTTATGAATACTCAAGTGACCTAAGGGCATCTTGGTATTATTGAAGGCCATCACTAATTAAAATTTCTTTCAGATGGATGTATGCCCAAGATTGACATCCATTGTTAACATTGATTAGAAGATCATGTTATTTAGTTTGTTCTCATATTTTGAGGATAAAATATTTGTAGGGAGGCGAATGATAGGGTACCTAGGGATAGAAATATGGGGATACGATACTATATTTTGTAAGGGTATTATGGATAGTTTGCATGAGATACACATAACCCAAGGTTGACATTATCATAATGATGAGAGGGATAAAATTTTAGGAAGATCAATATATAAAGTAGGAATATTGTCATTATAATCATCATCAATCATATAAAGTATTCTATGCTAGTAGTCTTGTATTCCAAAGCGAATCTCATTTGGAAGATATTGTGGAGGGTTTCCTTCTTTTAGGAGTAATATTAGTGTTGCCCTACCTTAAGGGTATTATTATTATTGTAGATGAATGATTTGATATTTTTTCATAATGGTGAATGATTTCTATTAATAAGGATAATGGTTCATAACATGCTAACATGCTAAGTGAAGGAGGAATGAATTATTAAAGTTGTGATAAAATAATGTCTCAAGACCAATATGACTTATAGTTTTATTTACTAGCACAAAATAATAACTAAGTTTTTTTAGTACAAATAATACAAAGTATATGGATGTCTATCTTTGTAGTGCAAGTGGAGAAGGTAAGCTTAGTCCTGTTGAACAGGAGGTCCACGATTCGAACCTCTGCGATGCAAAGGGGGACACAAAGGCTGTGTGTTAAATTTTCTATTGATAAACATACTCTCAGATTTACGAGGGGTCATGGTTGGGAGGATATTGCTCAACACTGTGTGCTGGTCATAGGGGTTTCTCACACTAACCTAAAATTTTAAAAAGGTTCAAACCACGACATGGGCGAGTGTATGAGGGGGTGGGTGTATGGTGGCTTTGTGTTCAATTCTCTTTTGATAAGTATTGCTCTTGGTTTTACGAGGGTTCATGGTTGGAAAGAGATTGTTTAACCCTATGTGTTGGTCATAGAGCTAATATAGCTACACATTATTTGAATATTATAACTTTTAAATATTGTCCATTATTTTATAGTTTTACTATATTTTAATAGATTTTATTTGCTTGTGTAGCTTAGTTAGTGAAATTTTAGGGCACTCGACCTAGGTTTCATTTTCCTTGTGTTCACCCTGCAGATATAAGGTAAAGTTGAAAATATCCTATATGCTGGTAAAGGCCCTCAAGGCTTCATTCCCCTTGCAACCGGGAATGTCCTATGTGCTGGTAGAGGCCCACAACGCTCCATTCCCCCGTACCTTACCTTACCTTAGGAGGGATCATGGTTAGGATGAAACTGCTCAACCCTATGCATCAATCCTAGGATTTGTCACACTAACCACAAAAATTTAGTCCTACAGAATGCATTGAAGAAGGACATTATTAAGAAAAGAGTACTCAACCTTATATGTTCGTTCTAAAAATTTCTCACACAAACCATATATATAAATAAATTTTTAATCATATTTCAAACTTTTAAATTAAAATTCAATTTTAACACTAAAATCTAATTCTAACATTTAGAAGTACGAGGTTACTTCTACTGAGACATTAACGTCCAAGAATACACGTGTAACAACCGTTTTCGTTCCTCATAGTTGCCGTAAAACACGTAAAACATTTTTTCTCTCTTACGACAAAACCTAATTCCAACACGTAGCCTTCTTCTACGGTAAAACGACTAAGCTTAACAACAATATATAACCTTCATATTTATAAATTAGTTTTTTTTAATTTTTATAAATTTTAATTTATAAGGAAAAATGAACTTAATAAAATTAAATTTTTTCAGATAATTTAGAAATATATATCATTATAAAAAAATAAAAAATAAATACTTTTAATATATTATATAAAATATTTAATATAATTTTTTATTTTAAAAATATAATATAAAAACAAAATTTAAACCTTAAACAACTCAAATGTTTAAAATTTCAACCTTTAAACCATTCGATTTATACAACATAGAAAGAAAAGATTCAACTATATCATAGATGAAAGATATAACTCTTACGAGTTCTTTTAGATTTTTACCCCACTAATAAAAAGCGAGTAATTCGGGTGGGGGGAGCAGTTTGAAACAACCTATATCCCGTAAAGGTTTAACATGACATGCTTAATTTGTTTTTGGTTAAGCATGATTCGGTTGCCAAGATGACAAGTGACAACCTGCAAATATATCCACCTCCAACACATGGAAGAGGAGAGAAGAGAAGAGAGATCGAAGATGAAGAAGTGCAGCAACACTCTTCACAAAGTTTTCAGAAGAGAAGTTTGCAGCAAACAACAATCTTTTGAACTTGACAGAATACCTTTGTTCTCAGGCCACTTTGAAGCGACGGTATGCGGTTGGAGTCCAATTTCAAATTCTCTTAAACATTTGCATTTTCTTATATTCTTTCATATATTTAGATATAGGAGAACTTATTTTGACGGGAATAAGAAAATGAGGGATAGCTTCCTTGACTAATCTTGAATTCGCTAAAATGGATGAGTTATATTTTTTCAGATGATGATGGAAGAAGACCTTGCTCCACGTTCCACAAGGATTATCGAACTGTCCGATAAGCTCATCTTTCTGTTAGGGGAAGAAGGAAAAGTAATAGCAGTATGTAGAGGTTAGGCATGACCGCTATCTTTGGTCAAGACACGTCTCATTACTTTTTAACTACTTCGCAGGAAGGTAATAATGTTGTTCTTTCAATAAACAGACCACAGCCAGGTCTGGCAACTTAGGGATCCTGACAGGGATACGTTTGTCCAAAATATTGTTTTCGACAAGAAAACCCAATCGTTACTGATCAATTCGACCGGCCGTAACCACATACGAGGTCGAATTACTCGTATCCGGGAGCAGTTAAGTGTACAAGTCTTAAAAACGTTGCAGATGTTCGCTGTTATTATTATTATTATTATTTTGAAAGACGATATATGTGATAGAAATACCATCCTAATTATGCAGTGCTTGAAAATCAGATCGATTTTGGAGGGAAATGGGAGAAGCGAAGCTACGCAAGTGTTTGCACAGCAATCAGAGACGCATTTCTATTTCATGATTAGTCTTTCTCACCGTAGGGTTTTTGCTCCACATGTCTATGAGAATCGGTAATACTTGAACATTCCAAACACAAATTAGAAAATTGTAAAGATATTAGGATACTTCAAGAACCCTGAAGTCTACTCTGGATTCTCTTTTATCAGGTATTGATAATGTGAATTGAGTGAGGTTTTCGATCATAGTTACATCTTTAGTGCACATGAAAGAAAGACTGTCTCTTTTAACTAACTCCTGCAAAATATTGTTGCTTTGAGTTTGCCCTTATAAAATTAAGGTCCAGACCATACAATATCGTTTTACTATGTTCTTTTTCGATTTTAATAGTTCTTATTAATGATTACTGGCGGTTATTCATTAAACGCTATAACCGGTTTCTTCAGTTATCAGCTTTATTGGTTATCGATATGGTTAGCCGTAACGAACTCTATTTTCTAATTCCTTCTCTATGGTTGCATTTTTAGATAGAAATAAATATGAAGTTATTAACAGACATTTTTACTCATTCTATATTTATTTGTTTCAGTTTAGATGTTTACGATCTGGATAGCGGCAACCACATTTCAACAATACAGTCCAAGGGTCTCATAGAACTCGGAAAGTATTAGCCTTGTGCTTAGAAACGCTTCTCAATGTTCATAGTCGAAATTCACATACAATATTTTATTTTTTAATTTATCCCTTCTGGCGTCCAGCACGTGGAACGAGGCCATGATCATGAAATCAGGAAATATGCATGACATCTGGGTTTATTCGAAAAAGGATGGTAGGTTTATCAAAGAGATCCGACTTGATCGTATGGGATGGCCGGAGTTTTTCCTATGTGATATGACATTACTCATAAAATGGGAGGACAGAGGTTTACAGTTACTTAATGTTGTTGCTGAAGAAAACCCTGTGACTGCAATGCAAACCAATATTAATTTGGTTGGAGATTTTTTCGCCACAGTTCTTCTTCCCAAGACACAGACGTTTTTGGTCAATCTTGCGGAACGAAGAGAGATATTTAGTGTGGATGGGAAACATGTGGCCACACTTGAGAACCACCCGGTACTCTCCGACCCAAGTTATTTTGAAATACAGAGTACTACGGAGGACGGCGATATTTTATTTTCTGCATACACCTATAGCAATAACGTTGATTCTGAAAGTGATGGTATGTAATAACAAATAAATATTGTGTGTATTTCAGATTATTAAGTTTTTTGTGATATCTGATGAATTTTGCTATACTTTTGTCTGCATATTTTAAAGAGGATGAGAACATGGACATATCACCATGTACGATACATATTAGCAGCCTTCTGACAGGGAAAAGTTTGGGGACGATTTCTTCGACTAATGCAAATACGTCTGCAGCGTTGAAAGGACTAACTGCACTGAGATACAGTGAAAGCAGGAATGAGATCTTCACTACCACGCGTTCGGGTTCCCTATTTAAATGGACAAATTCTGTGCAATAGCCGATTGAACTTAATGCGCATATATCCCATTTTCGGAAGAATGGAAGCCTAGATGACCTTTCGGAAGTTGTGGAAAATCTTAGGCTACCATTTTTTGTTAATTTTTTCTTTTTATACTAAGAGTAAAAGATGGAATCAATACAATTATGAGACCAAAGCCCTTTCAAATCAAATTGGATGGACCATTGTGTAAAAATTGATTTTAGATTAGAAATGAGTATAATTGTAGTTTATGAATTAGTAAATCCAACCAAATATATTTTAGAAAAGTAACATTTTATTATATGAAACAATTTTTAAATTTTTTTTTTTTTTTAGATGATTGGTCTTGACTTTGAACTTATGGATAATTTGGAGACTTCTTAGGTATGATATTTGTTTGACTCCTGATAATCCAATCATATAGTAGATCTAGCTCATCGAATTCAATTACCTCATAGGGTTCTGATGCAAGCACATGCTACAAAAAAAAAAATAGAGGGTTTATACCTTGCTATTAATTACACAAAATACATAGCAAACCACAAGGCACAAGAAAATACTAAAAGTTTTATATTAATTCAAAATGGGCAACATACAATCTTTGATTCTTCCTATCTCTCTCTGACTACAAGCTTCAATGGTCTTCTGTCCCTTTACTGCTGCTCTATATATACTTATTTATCTATTCTTTTACTTCCTCTACAAACTTCTTTTAGCTTTTCTCTATAGCTCTATATCCTTTTGGAAACTTCTATTTTTTTTTTTTCTATTTCTTCTGAAAACTTTCCCTTTTATCTATAGTTCTATATTATTCCGGAAACTTCCCCTTCTTCCAGAAACTTTCCCTTTTAAAGCTCCTGCGTCATTCTCCAAGGGTAAGAAAAAATTTTAGCATGAGCTCCTACGTCATTCTTCCGGGGTAAGAAAAATTTTTAGCATGAGCTCCTACGTCATTCTCCCGGGGTAAGAAAATTTTTAGCATGAGCTCCTGCTCATGCCAAGGCTTGATATTCTTCAACTGTGTGCCCAAAATTTTCCAGTTCAGCTGGTTTCATCCATGTTGCATCCTCGAATGGCCTGTTACTCCACTTAACCAAATATTCAAAATATTATCTTTTCCTGGTCTTCCCGTACACTCTTTTATCTATGATGTCTTCGATTGTTTCCTCTTGTTGTTTAGGTATTTTTTGCTCCCAATGGACCTTTTCAGCTTGTTATATGTGGTTATCCTCTATAGCTAAGTTTGGATAAGCATACAAATCTGCAACATTGAAGATTGGAGAAATCCTAATTCCATCCGACAATTCTATCTTATAAGCATTATCCTCGAATTTCTTCAGCACTCTACATGGACCAATTTTTTTGACTTCATCTTATTATATTCTCCTTTTGAAAACCTTTCCTTCCTTAGGTAAGCATATACCACATCTCCAACCTGAAAACTGACTTCTCTTCTTTTCAAATATGCATGTTGTTTGTACTTTTGGGTACTTATTTGCAGCCTCTTTCTTACCTCGTTATGCATCTCATGTATTGCCTCCACAAACTCCTTAGTATCAACACTCCTCTTATTCAAATATCCTATATATCTCAATTCACAAACTCCTCTGGGACTATATCCATACACAATCTAAAATGGTGTTTTTTTGGTGCTCCTGTTTACTAAATCATTGTATGCAAACTCAGCCTGTGCTAATGCCAAATCCTACTGTTTCGGTTTGTCACTTGCAAGACACCTCAATAGATTTCCCAAACTCCTATTGACAACCTCTGTTTGCCCATCCATCTGAGGGTGATAAGCGAAACTAAAACGTAGCTTTGTTCCCTGTTTCTTCCACAATGTTCTCCAAAAGTGACTTACAAATTTAGTATCTCTATCCGAAATAATGCTTATTAGCAACCCGTGCAATCTCACTACTTTTTTGAAGAATAAATCAGCTATATGTGTGGCATTATTACATTTTCTACAAGCCATAAAATGTGCCATTTTGCTAAATCTATCAACAACAACAAATATGGAGTCCATACCTTTCACTATCCTAGGCAATCCAAGCATAAAAGCCATACTTATAGCTTCCCATTGCTTTTTTGGAATAGGAAATGGCTTGTACAACCCTGTATTTTGACTCCTTCCTTTTGCGTGTTTGCATATCCTGCATCCCTATACATATCTCTTCACATCGACTGTCATCTTAGGCAAATAATAATTTTCACTCAGCTTGGCCAATGTTTTATCTATGCACAAATAACCAGCAATTCCTCTGCCATGCTTTTATTTCAATAAATTCTCTCTCATTGAACTCTGTGGTATACATAGTTGCTTCCCTTTGAACAACAATCCTTCCTGGATAAAATAATCCAGCCACGGTGTCCTATTCTCCATTATAGGATTCTCACATGCCTTCCATACCCTCATGAAATCTGGATCAATCTTATACAAATCTTTGATTGCATCAAATCCAATCACTTCTAATCTTATTTTAGTCATCAAAAGACTCCTTCTACTCAATGCATCAGCTACCTTTTTTTACTTTTCGCTCCTATGATTCAACACAAAAGTGAAAATTTGCATGTACTCAACCCATTTTAAATGCCTTTGATTCAACTTACATTGGTTGTTTAAATATTGTAGCACTTGATGATCTGTGTATAAAACAAATTCTTTGGGCAGCAAATAGTACCTCCATTTCTTCAACTCTTGGATGATAGCATAAAACTCTTGATAATATACCGAATACTTTCGCTTGGCTTCATTTAACTTCTAGCTGAATAAGCTATAGGTCTACCTTCTTGACTTAAAACACCTCCAATAGTTGTACCACTTGCATCACAATCTACTTGAAATACTTTATTAAAATTTGGTAAAGCCAATAAATACTGCTCCGTAATCCTCCTCTTCAACTGCTAGAAACTTCTTTTTGCTTCAGTTATCCAAAAAAAAATTCATAATAGGTGCACATACTCTGCTTAAATTTCTTATAAATTTCCTGTAAAAACTAGTCAAACCATGAAAACTTCTAGCTTCGAATGTACTCCTCGATGAAGGCTAATCTGTAATCACTTTCACCTTTACCAAATCCATTTTCAGTCCATCCTTCGATATCACAAAATCCAAATAAACCAACTCCACCTTCATGAAGCTAAATTTTCCTAAATTTATGAATAATTTTTCCTACCTCAGCTTATCTAACACCATCCTAACATGCCCCAAATGCTCCTCTTTAGTCTTGCTGAAAATCAAAATATCATCCAAATAGACAATTACAAACTTACCTCTGAATGGATTTAGGACCTCATTCATCAATCTCATAAACGTGCTAGGTGCATTTGTCAATCCGAAAGGCATGACCAGCCACTCGTACAATCCATAATTGGTCTTGAATGTGGTTTTCCATTCATCCCCTTCTCTAATTCTTATCTAATGATATCCGCTCTTCAAATCAATCTTTGTAAAGTATTGACCTCCACCTAAACTATCCATAAGATCATCCATTCTCGGTAATAGGAACCTGTACTTAATTGTTATTTTATTGATTGCCCTTGAATTCGTACAAATTATTCAATTTCCATCCTTCTTCGATGCAAGTAGGGCTGGTACTGCACATGGACTCAAACTCTCTCTTATCAAACCTCTATCTAGCAACTCCTGTACTTGTCTTCGAATTTCTTCATTTTCCTGTGGTGTCAACTTGTATGTAGCCTTTTTAGGTAGGCTTGAACCCAAAATTAGGTTTATATAATGGTTGATCTTCCTCATAGGTGGCAAATCTTCTAACATAACATCTGCATACTTCTCCAACAATTTTTTGATCTCTTTTGGATATTCTTCCTTCATTTTCTCACCCTTTACATCTGTTGGTTTAGCTTCCATAGCCAAACACATCCCTTCATTTTTTTATTTATAGAAATTCATTTCCCTGTTATCGATATTACTATGTTCCTGTTCCACCTCTTCTTGATTACCCTGTAATAGCTTCAACTTAAATTTTGTTCCATCCTTCCATATGGTGCAAGTATTTTCTCTCCCATCATGGACAACATGCCTATCATACTGCCAAAGCCTTTCGAGCAACAAGTGGCAAGCATCCATAGGAATTATATCACATAAAACTTCATCATAATAATTACCAATCTTAAAACTCACTAGACATTGTTCTTTAACTACCAATTGGTGCCCATTTTGCAACCATCCCACCTTGTAGGGTATAGGATGAGGCATCCTCTTCAATCCTAACTTGGTCACCATCTTCTCAGACATAAGATTATTCATACTACCGATGTCCATGATTACTTTGCAACATTTTCCCCCTACCTTGCATATTATTCGGAATAAATTTCTCCTTTGTGAAGGCTCAGCTTCCTTTTCGACTGGTGGTTTCACTAAAATCCACCTCATGACTAATTATTATCCATGCTCCAGTGATGTACACTGCGACCTACCTTCATGCTTCTCCTCATATGCAATATGAGCCTTACCCATAGGTGTTCTTTGACTAGCTATAGGTGCATTTTCAGGATACTCAAATGACCTATGTCTCGTAAACCGATTGCATATAAAACATTTTCCTCTAAAACTTTCACCTTGTCCTCTGTTATGAGACCCTCTATTATAAGACCCTCTTCCTCTAGCTGAATATCCACCTCTTGTACTAAAATTTTGATCATGTGTATGGTTGGTTCCTTCATCCTTTGCCTAAAATTTTTGACTGTTGCCTTCCTCTCTTGGCTGGGATCTTTGGCTGTCTCCTCCTTGAGCTCTTCCTCTCATTAATTTACCTTTTCCTCTAGAGCTACTATGCATTTTCCTCACTAATTTATCCTTTGCCTTCAACGCATACTGGTATGCAATTTCTATAGACTTAATGTCAAATAAGTTGATTTCATCCGGGATGTTATACCACAATCCATTAATGCACCTAGCCACTTTTTCTAGTTTTGAGTCATCATGACCAGCTCTTATGGATAATTTATAAAACTCCTCCATGTAATCTTGGACACTCATCTCTTTTTGCCTCAAATTTTGTAGTTTTTGGAATAGACCCACCTAGTAATCAGCAGGCATGAACTTGACTTTCATCCTATACACCATCTTATCCCAAATTTTAATTTTCTCATTTTCTCTCCTTTGCCTCTCATCTTGAATACTATTCCACCACAACAATGCATGATCTTTCAACCTTGAACTTGCATATTTTACTTTTTTGTCATCTTCTAGAGATTCCAAGTAAAAATACCTATCCATTTTGTTGATCCAGTCGATTAACTTGTTCGGGTCAAGACTTCCTTCATAACTAGTGACCTCAATGCAGGGTTTACCTCCAATTTTTTCTATGGCCCAAATTAATCTTTCATTGACATTATCTAATTGCTCTGCTTGGACTTCCTCAAATTTTGATTCCTCATCACTTTCCTCTACAATAGATGTTCCTCTACGTTGTGCCGCCTCAATAGCATCTAATCTGGCTATGAAAGTTCTCACCATTTCATTCAATTCTTCTCTTCCTAGTGCCCTTCTTTTGACTCTGCCCCACTGTGCCATATTGTTACAATGTTTCTTATCCTTTTAACTTCACCCATAAGTATCATTTTCACCACTTAACCAGTCAATTTCTCTCACTGCCCTCACCTTGGTCTTTTTCACCCAAGTCTATTGGTTACAACTTCTCTCCGCAAGACCTAACCTGGCTCTAATACCAAACTGATGCAAGCACATGCTATGAAAAACAAAATAGAGGGTTTATACCTTGTTGTTAATCACGCAAAATACACAACAAACCACAAGGCATAATAAAATACTAAATTTTTTGTATTAATTCAAAATGGGCAACATACAATCTTTGATTCTTCCTATCTCTCTCACTACAAGCTTCAATGGTCTTCTATCCCTTTACTGCTGCTCTATATATACTTATTTATCTATTTTTTTACTTCCTCTAGAAACTTCTTTTAGCTTTTCCCTATAGCTCTATATCCTTCCGAAAACTTCTATTATTATTATTATTTTTTTTTTCTATATTCATTCTGAAACTTCCCCTTTTATCTATAGTTCTATACTATTTCAAAAACTTCCCCTTTTAAAGCTCCTATGTCACATTCACTAGCATCCACTTGTGTTGTGCTAAGCCTAAGATTGTATTCCACAAATAAATGGTTTTTGAGGTGCTATTAGATCAACCTATTGTGCTTTTTGGTGTGTACAACCCTAAAATAAAGAACAATTGTGCTCATACCCAAAAATATTTCAAGGTTGACTCAAGGTGCTGAGAACCATCCTTTATAGAGTAGATTTTTTTGAGCCATAGTCCTCCCACCATAAATCTACCAAAAAAAATAGTTTTAAAAGTATTAATTTACATTTAAAAACTACAATATAAAAACTACATAAAAATTTTAAAAAATGTTAAACTTCAAAAGTTTAAATATTTTACCTAGTTCAAATCTTGACCTTGATTATTTAGTGAATGAGGATGTAAAAATGCTCCCTTGATAAGGCAAATTTTGGTAGGTTTATCTATTATCCTCTCTACAAAATCATAGAACCTTACTTGAACCTCTTCATCATAACTAAGACTACTAGTGTAAAGGATTTTGGGAATTATGAAGATGAATAGGTTGATGGACTTACCTTGTTCATATCCTATCAATAATATACCAAATTGGTTCAAACATGCATTACTTACCACTATAATAATGTTTAATGGCCTATTTAGCTCAATCTATTTCCTTATGTAGATAGCCCATTACCAAATGTTTGTCATGGGTTATGCCACTTGCAAGTAGATACTAAATATTGAAAATTTAGAAAAATTAATACTAAAGTATAAAATAAGATTTTAAAATTTAAATTTGAACTCAACAAGAAAATTGTAATTACCTAGAGAATTTTATGAATGCTCACCCATAATGAATTATTAAACACTTACCTCCATATCTACTACCCCCCATATTTTAAATTAATTATTGATGTGTACAATTCCTTACTTAAAAGCATTTGCTTCAAAGTGGGTGATGTTGTTAGTGAGATCTACAGTGATGAAATTGGGGGTAAATGAAATGATTGCTAGGCAAAGAATACCCTATGTAATTATGCACCCTCATAAACCTAAGTACCCATGTGTGGTTTTAGATAAATCATGTAATGTTCTTCATCTCTTCTACCAAGGTCTTGACCCATGATATTTTGCAAATATCCTCAAGCATGAGGTCAATATAGTGGATAGCACATATGCTCCAAAAATAGAGGGGCACTTTTGTTGAGCAAGGTGCAGAAAAAATATTGTCATTGTTGTCAACACAGAAAGATAGATTGGTTGATGCAGTGGACAGGATTTCAGAGGTCAGTCAGAGTATGTACAGTGAATTTCCAAGAAGACCGAAGTGGCCCATATTCAAAATATCAAAGAAAAAGACAAGTAAAAAAATTGTCACGATATCATGACATGTTTGGAAAGAATGAGAAACTGTCGCGATATCGTGACATGTTTGGGCTGAAAGAAAAACTATCATGATATCGTGACATGTTTGGTCGGAAAGAAAAACTGTTGCGATATCGTGACAAGTTATAAGAGAGAGAAAGCACAAGGAAAACTTGCGATATAGTGACATGTTAGAAGAGAGAGAAAGCACAAGGAAAACTGTCATGATTTTGTGACATGTTAGAAGAGAGGGAAAGCACAAGGAAAACTGTCACGATTTCGCGACATGTTAGAAGAGAGAGAAAACGCAAGGAAAACTATTGCGATTTCGTGACATGTTAGAAGAGAGAGAAAGTGCAAGGAAAACTATCGTGATTTCGTGACATGTTAGAAGAGAGAGAAAGCACAAGGAAAACTATCATGATTTCGTGACATGTTGAAAGCAAAGAAGGCAAGTAGAAAAACTGTCATGATTTTGCGACATGTTGAAAGCAAAGAAGGCAAGCAGGGAAAACTATCACGATTTCGTGACATGTTCGAAGAAGAAGCGCATGCAGGGAAAACTATCACGATTTTGTGACATGTTCGAAGAAGAAGTGCATGCAGGGAAAACTATCACAATTTCATGACATGTTCGAAGAAGAAGCGCATGCAAGGAAAACTGTCATGATTTCATGACATGTTCGAAGAGAAAGAGCTTGCAAAGAAAAGTGTCATGATTTCACGACAATTTGCAAGAGAGATAGTACGGACAAAAAAGTGTCACGATTTCATGACAGGTTCGAGAGAAAGAGCTCGCAAGGAAAAATGTCACGATTTCATGACATATTGCAAGAGAGCTAGTACGGAAGAAAAAGTGTCACGATATCGTGACATATTGCAAGAGGAAGCGCTCGAGATAAAAAGTGTCACGATATCATAACATATTGCAAGAGGAAGAGCTCGAGAGAAAAAGTGTCACGATTTCATGACATGTCGCATTTTCACGACCCGAAGAGAAGAAAAGAGCTAAGGAGAAAAGGTGTCACGATATCGCGACATGTCGCAGTTTCTCGACAAAAGGAGGAGAGAGAATGTAAGGAAGCAAAAATGTCACGATATCGTGACATGTCGTGTTTTCATGAGCGAAAGACAGAGAAGAGCACAAGGCAACGAAAGTGTCGCGATTTCGTGACATGTCATGTTTTTGCGGGTGCAAGCCAATCAATGAAGCAAGGAAGCGAAAGTGTCACGATTTCGTGACATGTTCCATTTTCACTGGCGAAAGCTGAGAAGACATCAAAGAGGCAGAAGTGTCATGATTTCGTGACATGTTCCGTTTTCATGGGCGAAAGCTGAGAAGATGTCAAAGAAGGCAAAAAGTGTCGCGATATCGTGACATGTTGTGTTTTTGTGGGTGCAAGCTGAACTATGAAACAAGGAGGCGAAAGTGTCATGATATCGTGACATGTTATGTTTTCATGATCAACTAGCCTAGAAAAAGTCAAAGGGGTAGAAATGTCACGATATCGTGACATGTCATAGTTTCGTGGGTAAAAGCCGAGAAGCATACACAGAGATAGAAATGTCACGATTTCGTGATAGGTCACATTGGCATGATGGAAGAAGAAGAACCCAAGCGAAGTAAAGTTAACTGAAACCAGTACGGTAGTTACAAGGATAGTTGCAGAGTGAGATCATGCAGCTCTAATAAGAAATGTGACAAAAGTCAGTGCGATATTTACAGAATCTACAATGGTGGACAGAATCTGACAAAGACCAGGTAGAAAATATTATTATAATATGAGTACTATAGTGGGTGCGCAGTGCGGCTGTATGAGTGCGATAGTGGGTCCGTAGTGTTGTGGGATGAGCACGAAAAGCATGTGCCGTAATAGTGCATAGAAAGTAAGTGTTGTATGAGCGTAGAAAGCATGTGCTGTAACTGTGTATGAAAAGTAAGTGCAGAAATGAGCATGAAAAGTGTGTACCGCTAATAGAGGAGTGCTACCAAATAAAGTGTTGAAGCTATGAAAAAGGAAGTAGTTGTTGCGGGGAAGAAAACTGTAAGAGCAGAGTAAGAGTGAAAATAAGGAGAGCAGCAAGAGTGTGCTATTTTTGAGAAATAGCAGACCAGTCAGGGTCTTGAAAAGGTGAAGGCATTTTTATGTCATTGAAATAGATTCAAAATAGAATTCCAAGTTGGTGCTTGGAATCAGGGGTTGGTGCTCCTTCCAGTTGGTGCTGGTAAATCAGGGGTTGGTGCTCCTTTCTAATTGGTGCAGATAAATTAGGGGTTGGTGCTCCTTCCAGTGGGTGTTGGTAAATTGATTGTAAAGTTGGTGCTTTGCATAGGCTAGATTTGGATGGGAGTCCAAGCAGTCTAATTTTTGAGGAGTAGCCAAAACTGGTGAACCTCGTTACATCTTGTGTTGTGGAATGCTCTCTTGTTATAATTGCTTTATTTGTTTTTAAGTTCTCTCTGCTTCAGCTTTAAGAGTTGTAGATTTGAATTTAAATAGCTACACTGATTCACCCCCCCCTCTCAGTGTCATTGTGAGAATATCAATTGGTATCAGAGCCAAGTTCTTGAACAAGCTTAATCAGCTAAGGTGATCTTGGAAGAAACACAATGGCAGGTGGTGAAGGATTCTCATCAAACAAAGCTCCATTGTTTGACGAAACTAATTACTCATTCTGGAGACTTAGGATGTAGACATATCTATGTGCGTTGGGATACGACATTTGGGAGTCAGTAGATAGTGGATACACAATACCCACTACTCCTCCAACAGATGCTGCCGATAAGAAATAGTTTGAGAATAACTCTAAAGAAAAGAATGCTATCATGTGCGGTTTAGTAGACAGTGAACTGATAAGGATCATGAGTTGTAAAATGGCTAAAGACATGTGGGACAAACTAAAGAGCATTCATGAAGGAGACGACAAGATCAAGGAAGCCAAGCTACAAATGCATCGAGCTTAGTTCGAAGCATTAAAAATGAATGACGATGAGAACATAGAGGCCTATATGCTGAGAGTCAATGGAATCATTAATGCGATTAGAGGACTCGACGAGGAAATGGAAGATGCGATCATCGTGAAAAAGGTACTAAGAACTCTTTCCAAAAGATTTGATTCTAAAGTTTCTGCTATAGAAGAAGCTAAAGATCTAAATACTTTTAGTATGGATGAGATGCATGGTTCTTTGACTGCATACAAAATGAGAATAGGACAAACTAAACCCACAGACAGAGAAGCTACTTTTAAAGCACACAAAAATATAAAAGCTAAACAAGAATCTGAGGATGAAGAGACATCGGATGAAACGGAAGCTAACTTTGTTCGGAAACTAATAAAGGGAAAAGGAAAATATAGAGGAAAGTTACCGTTTAAGTGTTTCAACTATGGAGGTGTCGGACACTTTGCAGCTAAATGTCCAATGAATGAGAAAAACAAAAGTATTGAAGGGTCACACCAAGAAAGAAGTGACTGGAAGAAGAAACCAAATTTTAGAAAAAGCAACTTCAAGAAGAAAAGTTTCATATCCAAGAATGTCAGCTCTTCTGAAGAAAGCTCCGGTGAGGATTCTGAAGAAGAAACAGGTGAAGCTCTGTTCATGGCATTCGAAGAAGAAAAAATAGAGGAAAAATAGGAATGTGATAAAAACCTTGAGGATGAGGCTGAAGTAGATCTGGAAGGTGAGTTGGTCACTGCACTTAAAGAGTTGAGTACAGAAAGGAAAAAGAATAAGAAAGTTTCAAGAAAGCTTGAGGATGCCAATGAAATAATAAACAGTTTGAAAGTACAGATAGATGAATTTAAGAAAATGTCTAAAGATCTCAAAGTACAATTAACCATGAAAATAGATGAGTGCAACAAACTGGAAGAAGAGATTGTTGGGTTAAGGATGCAGCTAGAAGAAAAGAATCAAAAATTGAGTTGCTATCACAAACTTGAAGGAAGTTATGTGAAGCTGGAAAAGATTATAAATAATCAGAGGACTACAGGCATCAAATTTGGTTTGGGCTTCGTCGAAGGAGAATCATCAAAAGGATCAAAGGCCATAACTGTAGAACCCATAAAGAATGAAGATAAGATCAGGGTTGATCAAGAAAAAATGAATCATACAAAAGAAAGCAATAAGGCCAGGCACGAGAGAAGTACTGACAATGATGGATTCACCAATGTCACACATCAAAGAAGAAGAAGATTCATGGCTCCTACTACAAAATGGCAAAGACCATTACCCAGGTTCAATCATTCCTTTTCTGGTTATTGTTTTAAATGCAATGCTTATGGTCATAAAATTTCAGATTGCAGTTATAATGTAGGACAAAGGAACTTCACCAGTAGAAATGCCTTTTCACCGTTGATGGATTATGCAGTAGAATGTTATAACTGTCATAACTTTGGACACATTGCAAGAAATTGTCAAAGTACATATGCAGCGAATAAATATCAGGGAAGAAAATATCATTCAAATGGATTGAGACAAAACAAAAAATTTCCCAAAAAATAGGTACAAGCTAATGAAAAAGAAAAGTCAAAACAAGTGACCAAAACTGCTATCAAACCAGAGTGGAAAGAAAAAGAGCGACCTAAGGGAGAAAAGGAATCTTTGATTGTGCAAACAGCCTTTAAAGCACAGAATAAAAATGTACCTTGGATACTTGACAGTGGATGCTCTAGTCATATGACAGGTGATAAACAAAAATTTGAAAAGTTACAAAAATATGAAGGTGGTTCTGTAAAGTTTGGAAATAATGATGGAGCTAAGATAGTTGGTAAGGGTTCAGTGAAGATTAGTGATGGAAAAATCAAATCGGAAGAAGTCTTGTTTGTGATTGGTCTGAAGCATAACTTGCTGAGCGTAAGTCAAATTTGTGACAGAGGTCATGAAGTAATTTTTAAAAAGCAGGGTTGTGAAGTAAGAAAAGCAAACAGTGGGAAGTTGATAGCCACTGGATCGAGGACTTCTGGCAACCTGTATACTCTCTCAGAGACTTCAGAAGGAGCGTGCTTGATTGGACAGGAAGAAGAAAATTGGCTGTGGCACAAGAGGCTCGGTCATATCAGCTTTGACAATCTGGTAAAAATCAGCTCAAAAGGGGCAGTAAGAGACATTCCCACCATTGGCAAACCCTTAAATAGCATTTGTGCTTCATGCCAAAAAGGGAAGCAAACTAGAGCCACATTTAAATCAAAAGAGTACTTCACAAGCAAACCTTTAGAACTAATACATACTGATTTATGTGGACCCATGAGAACGCAGAGCATAAATGGTGACAAATACTTTATGTTGTGTATAGATGACTATTCCAGGATGACATGGGTACTATTTTTGAAGCTTAAATCAGATGCCTTTGAGATGTTCAAGATTTTCAAAAACCAGGTTGAGAATCAAACAGGAAAAAGGATTAAATGCTTAAGATCAGATAGAGGAGGAGAGTTCATTTCAGAGGAGTTTGCTGAGTACTATCAAAAATATGGGATTAAGAGACAGTTTTCAATAGCAAGGACACCTCAATAGAATGGTGTTGTAGAAAGAAAGAACAAGACAGTGCAAGAAATGGCATGGACGATGTTGACTGAGAGCAAAATAGCAGACAAATTTTGGAAAGAGGCAGTCCATACTATGGTTTACATCCAAAATAGGTGCATGTTGAGGATGCATGAAAGCAAAACTCCTTATGAGCTATGGTTCGGAAAAAAGGCAACAACAAGATACTTTAAAGTTTTTGGTAGCAAGTGCTACATCAAAAGAACTGAAGATAATCTTGGTAAGTTTGAAGATAGAGCTGATGAAGGTATTTTTCTTGGCTATTCAACAAAAAGTAAAGCCTACACATGCTATAACAAGAGACTAAAGAAAATTGTGGAGAGTGTCGATGTTAAGGTTGATGAAGGTAGGGAACGAGAAATCAGTTATGAAGAAAACTACCCTACTTATGAAGAAGTTATTGAAGGGGATGAAGAACAGGAAACAGAAGAGAAACAAAAATTTGACTCAGATGATTTCAGTATTGATTCAAAAATAGAAGAAAACAAGAAATCCAAAACAGGCAGCTGGCAAAAAAATCATCCCAGAGAGCAAATTATTGGGGACCCCACAGTTGGTATTCAAACAAGAAGAAGAGTAGTAAGTAACTACTCTCTATTATCCAGCATTGAGCCCAAAAATGTTGATGAAGCAAGCAAAGATGAAAGTTGGATGAAGGCAATAAATGAGGAATTAGACCAGATCGAGAAAAACAAAACCTGGGAGTTAGTACCAAGACCTGCAAATAAAAATATAATCGGTACTAAGTGGATTTTTAGAAACAAATTGAATGAAAATGGACAGGTAGTAAGGAATAAAGCAAGATTGGTCTGTAAAGGCTATGCACAAGTTGAAGGTATTGACTTTGAGGAAACCTTTGCACCAGTGGCTAGACTAGAGGCAATCAGAATGTTTTTGGCTTTAGCAGTTCACAAGAATTTCAAAGTATATCAAATGGACGTGAAATCAGCATTCCTGAATGGAAAACTTGAAGAAGAGGTTTATATTGAGCAGCCAGATGGTTTCCAACTCTGTGAAAATCCCAACTTCGTTTGCAAGTTGAAGAAAGCATTGTATGGCTTGAAACAGGCACCCAGAGCATGGTATGCAAGGCTGGACAACTATCTTACTCAACAAGGGTTCAAGAAAGGTATGGTGGATAGCAATTTGTATGTCAAAACAGAGACTGGCTATCTTATTGTCCTTGTTGTATACGTAGATGATATCATTTTTGGCAGCAGCAAAGATGAGTCGTGTAAATATTTAGCAAATAAAATGCAGAAATAATTTGAAATGTCTATGATTGGTGAACTTTCGTATTTTCTTGGACTGCAAGTTAATCAAAATAAGAAGGGCATATTCATTTCTCAAGTCAAATATGTGAAAGAGATGCTCAAAAAGTTCACAATGGAGGATTGTAAGCCTGTTAGCACTCCCATGATGACAGGTTGCAAGTTGAGCAAGGATGACAAATCTCTAGATGTTGATCAAACAATGTACAGATCTATGATTGGGAGCCTACTATATTTGACAGCTACCAGACCAGATATCCTGCAGGCAGTATGCATGGTAGCACGATTTCAGGCGAGTCCAAAGGAGACTCATGTGACAGCTATAAAGAGGATTTTTCGGTACCTCAAGGGTACTATGGAGTATGGGTTATGGTATCCGAAAGGTAAGGACTTCACCCTTATTGCGTATTCAGATGCAGATTGGGCAGGATGTGTAGATGACAAAAATAGTACCAGTGGAGGTGCATTCTATCTTGGCGACAGGCTGGTCATGTGGCACAACAAGAAACAAGAGTAAGTTTCTTTATCCACAGCAGAGGCAGAATATATTGCAACAACAACATGTTGTACGCAGATATTATGGATGAAGCAAACTCTGAAAGATCTTGGTATTAACATCAGTAAGCCAATATCAGTTAAGTGTGATAACACCAGTGCCATTAACATCTCCAAGAATCCGGTTATGCATTCTCACACAAAACATATTGCTATCCGGTATCATTTTTTGAAGGATAAAGTTGCTGAAGGTGAGGTTAAATTGGATTTTGTTCCAACTACAGAGCAAGTAGCGGATATCTTCACAAAACCGCTGCCCATAGAAGCCTTTGAGTACCTTCGCAATAAATTGGGAGTGGTCTCGTTTCTCAAAAATTGACTAGCTATCGGGATCACATTCTCAGGGGGAGCATTTCAGTATTTGATTATCGTTTTGCTCATGTTTATGATTTTTGCTAATAGTAATAATTTTTGCCTGAGAATGTTGTGCATCGACTCAGGGGGAGTCTGTAGCAGCCCTTTGGTATTATTGTCAAAGGGGGAGAAGAATTACAAGAAATTGCACGTGTGTTGCCAACAATTCCAAAGGGGGAGATTGTTGAGCAAGGTGCAGAAATAGTATTGTCATTGTTGTCAACATAGATAGATAGATCGGTTGATGCAGTGGACAGGAGTTCAGAGGTCAGTCAGAGTATGTACAGTGAATTTCCAAGAAGACCGAAGTGGCCCATATTCAAAAGATCAAAGAAAAAGACAAGTAAGAAAACTGTCACGATATCGCGACATGTTTGGAAAGAATGAGAAACTGTCGCGATATCGTGACATGTTTGGCCAAAAGAAAAACTGTCATGATATCACGACATATTGGGTCAGAAAGAAAAACTGTCGCGATATCACATGTTAGAAGAGAGAGAAAGCACAAGGAAAACTATCGCGATATCGCGACATGTTAGAATAGAGAGAAAGCACAAGGAAAACTGTCAGATTTCGTGACATGTTAGAAGAGAGAGAAAGCGCAAGGAAAACTGTCATGATTTCATGACATGTTAGAAGAGAGAGAAAGCGCAAGGAAAACTGTCGTGATTTCGTGACATGTTAGAAGAGAGAGAAAGCACAAGGAAAACTGTCGTGATTTCGTGACATGTTAGAAGAGAGAGAAAGTGCAAGGAAAACTGTCATGATTTCACGACATGTTGAAAGCAAAGAAGGCAAGTAGAAAACTGTCACGATTTCGTGACATGTTGAAAGCAAAGAAGGCAAGTAGGGAAAATTGTCGCGATTTCGCGACATGTTCGAAGAAGAAGCGCATGCAGGGAAAACTGTCACGATTTCGTGACATGTTCGAAGAAGAAGCGCATGCAGGGAAAACTATCGCGATTTCATGACATGTTCGAAGAAGAAGCGCATGTAGGGAAAATTGTCATGATTTTGCGACATGTTCGAAGAAGAAGCGCATGCAGGGAAAATGTGTCACGATTTCATGACATGTTCGAAGAGAAAGAGCTCGCAAAGAAAAGTGTCACGATTTCGCGACAATTTGCAAGAGAGATAGTACGGACGAAAAAGTGTCACGATTTTGCGACAGGTTCGAGAGAAAGAGCTCACAAGGAAAAATGTCACGATTTCGTGACATATTACAAGAGAGATCGTACGGAAGATAAAGTGTCACGATATCGTGACATATTGAAAGAGGAAGTGCTCAAGATAGAAAGTGTCACGATATCATGACATATTGCAAGAGGAAGAGCTCGAGAGAAAAAGTGTCACGATATCACGACATGTCACGTTTTCACGACCCGAAGAGAAGAAAAGAGCTAAGGAGAAAAGGTGTCGCGATATCGCGACATGTCGCAGTTTCACGACAAAAGGAGGAGAGAGAGTGCAAGGAAGTAGAAATGTCGTGATATCATGACATGTGTTTTTGTGATCGAAAGATAAAGAGCACAAGGCAGCGAAAGTGTCACGATTTCGCGACATGTCATGTTTTCACGGGTGCAAGCCGATCAATGAAGCAAGGAAGCGAAAGTGTCACGATTTCGCGACATGTTCCATTTTCACGGGCGAAAGCTGAGAAGACGTCAAGGAGGCAGAAGTGTCACGATATCGTGACATGTTCCATTTTCATGGGCAAAAGCCGAGAAGAGGCCAAGAAGGCAAAAAGTGTCGCGATATCATGACATGTGTTTTCATGGGTGCAAGCTAAACTATGAAGCAAGGAGGCGAAAGTGTCGCGATATCGCGACATGTTATGTTTTCACAGTCAACAGCCAAGAAAAATTCAAAGGGACAGAAATGTCACGATATCGCGACATGTCATAGTTTCGCGGGTAAAAGCCGAGAAGCATACATAGAGACAGAAATGTCATGATTTCATGACAGGTCGCATTGGCATGATGGAAGAAGAAGAACCCAGGCGAAGTAAAGTTAACTGAAACCAGTACGATAGTTACAAGGACAGTTGCAGAGTGAGATCATGCAGCTATAATAAGAAATGTGACAAAAGTCAGTGTGGCAGTTATAGAATCTATAGTGGCGGACAGAATCTGACAAAGACCAGGTAGAAAATATTATTATAATATGAGTACTATAGTGGGTGCGCAGTGCGGCTGTATGAGTGCGATAGTGGGTCCGTAGTGCTGTGGGATGAGCATGGAAAGCATGTGCCGTAACAGTGCACGAAAAGTAAGTGTTGTATGAGCACAGAAAGCATGTGTTGTAATTGTGTATGAAAAGTAAGTGCGAAAAGAGCATGAAAAGTGTGTACTGCTAATAGAGAAGGAGTGCTGCCAAATAAAGTGTTGAAGCTACAAAAAAGGGAGTTGTTGTTGTGGGGAAGAAAACTGTAAGAGCCGAGTAAGAGTGAAAATAAGGAGAGCGGCAAGAGTGTGCTATTTTTTGAGAAATAGCAGACCAGTCAGGGTCTTGAAAAAGTGAAGGCATTTTTATGTCATTGAAATAGATTCAAAATAGAATTCCAAGTTGGTGCTTGGAATCAGGGGTTGGTGCTCCTTCCAGTTGGTGCTAGTAAATAATGGGTTGGTGCTCCTTTCTATTGGTGCAGATAAATTAGGGGTTGGTGCTCCTTCCAATGGGTGTTGGTAAATTGATTGTAAAGTTGGTGCTTTGCATAGGCTAGATTTGGATGGGAGTCCAAGCAGTCTAATTTTTGAGGAGTAGCCAAAACTGGTGAACCTCGTTACATCTTGTGTTGTGGAATGCTCTCTTGTTATAATTGCTTTATTTGTTTTTAAGTTCTCTCTGTTTCAGCTTTAAGAGTTGTAGATTTGAATTTAAATAGCTACACTGATTCACCCCCCTCTCTCAGTGTCATTGTGAGAATATCAACTTCTTCTTGAGAATTCTACCCATATATACATATGTTGTATTGTCTATCACTACTTGGATAACATTCTCCACTCCTATTTCTAGTAAGACATCCAACAAATTGAATAACAATTGTTTATTCTTTACCCCTCACAAGGTACCAACCGAGTTTAAAAATATCAGGCATCCACGTGAAGCCACCATGAAGTTCAAGAGCATGTTGTTTCTTGTATCCATCCATCCATCATAAATAAAGTTACATACTTTTTTTCTTTATGTATTTTTTTACTCTTTTACAAGAACATGTATTTTTCTAACACACTTCAACAATTATCCACTTAAATATTTTTCCAAATGTGTCTTAACTCATTTGTCAAACTCGCTCAATCCCTTCACTGGCATATCTGAATAGGGGTTGATCTCATCATTAAATAAAATATTGCAATAATACCAATAATTAGCTATTGTTATCCTAAAATCCTTTACCTTTCCCATTCCTAATGTAGTATTATGATTTATGGTTTATCTTGTGTTGGAAGCTTGTATCACACTTCTCCTATTCCCACAAACATTATCTTGTTGAATATGAGTGTAATGTCCCCATCCTAATCAACTAACAGAGCGTAATATGGACTTGCCTATTCAAAAGGTTCCATAGGCAATGTCGAGTGTTAAGGAACCACTACGTGTTATGGAGATATTGTTGGACGATCTGCATTCACAGTTGTCAGATTTCAAGATCATTTTTGGCAGTATTTTTAGAGACTTACTATTTTTAGTAAGTTAGTTAGGGTTGGATTCTCAGGAAACAAAAAGTACGACTGGAATCTTCAGCTTAATGGGTATCTGTTTCCATAAGTTGTTTGGTGGTTGGATGTTGGGAGAGCAATTCTTTTTTTTTCGAATATTTATAATGTTATATTTAAATATAAAAGTTAAATATATTAATGTTGGGCATTAATTTAATCTTAAAAGGGGTCATGTAACCACTTGAATTAAAGGGGATTTTATAAAGTTCATATTTTTAATGTCATAAAAGTGGTATGGTCTCCTTGGAAAGTAATAAATGAAATATATTACAATTTATGGTAAAAAGAATACCTTCAAGATGCAACATAGCATTTGGAAAGACAAATTATCTCACATTCAAGAAGTGAATGGATAAACTAGCTTTGGGAAAGGATAAAAGTGGCATTGAAGAGTTTATTGTGACATCTTTGACTATTATTCTTGAAACTTATTATGTGAGACTTGCAGGTTGCAAGATTTTAGTCATTCCAGGCTTGTATTATGATGAAAACCACATACAAGGACACCATATCTTGAGGTTGAAAGATACCTTTAGATTGGTTAATGAGCATTCATACTCAATGGATGTAATTGAGCTGATAAAGGTGATATTTTTAGATATTATTGAGCAGATTGGAGAGGGTTTGTTCCATTTCATTTGCACTTCACTCCTTCAGTTGGCCATACCATCTAGGGCCAAAATAGAGAAATTTGGATGCACACTCAGCAATGGTTTATTGAAGTTTGAGATCTACTTGCAACTACATACCTAGCCACAAACTTGTTTGCAAGCTTTGGAGACATTCATTGATTTTTTGTAGTGTTTATTAGCATTCGTACCTACTCCTGGCGTGGTCATACATTTCTTGTGGGACAAGTTGCTTGCCTAGGTCCAAACACCTAGTCTTTGGAGTATTTCTTACATGTTTTGTTATTGTATCCAAAAAGGGCATTCAAAAACATAAATTGTATGTTGGAGAAGTTTGTAAATTGGATTTTATGATAAAAATGAAGATTTTTGTGTGTTGATGAACATTTCCAGATCTGTATCAAACCTTCACAATTCTAGGTATACTCCTTTAAATGCAATTTCCTTTATTGGGTTTGTTTATCTATATTGGAGGAATCCAGTGTTTGAATTTGGTAGCATTTGGATTGATAGTTTTCAAGTTGTGATCAATTCTTGAGACCTGCCCTGTTATTTCTGAGTATGCATGACAAATGTTTGTCAAAATGTCTTGTTGAAAATTCATGAGTTAATATGATATTTAAAAATTGGAGTTAGTACATTAAATTTTCATATGATATTCAAATATATAAAACACTAAATAACCCAAATCAGTAAACAAGACACTCAAGTTTTTAGTTTGGAACCCAAGATTGAAACCTGGCTCTCTTGGTGGCAAATTTTTTTTGTCTTCGAAAGGGGTAAGACATTACAGTGGTATCAGAGCTCAGCTTATCCTACCAGCCTGAGGGTTACAAAGTTTTAGTAGTGTGTTGGTAATGGCTACTATCCAAGAACTCATGATAGATCTGATGCAAAAATTTTAAGAACAAAATGAGTTTTTTACAACAATAATATAAAATCATCCTAAGTGGTTGAAGCCTCCATTAGCAATTGGAATAAAAATAGGTACAAAGGTAAATGACTCATTGCAGCCAAGCACAGTTGTGGACAGTGAAGAGGACAATAAGGAGGTTAAAAATTTAGAGAATGTTTCATGCATAATCGAGGTTTAGGTTGATTCTTGTATTGATGGGAAAAATAAAGTAACAGTAGTAATTGATGAGGATGAGGTCACTTCATCTTGTGTGTTGGACATTAGAGAGGTGTGTATTGATGAGCACACTGATATTGTGGTTGATGATTCAGTTGTTGATGTAGTTGGTGATTCAGATGATGAGCATAGTTATGTCATCACTTCAGAGTATGAGGTTGGTGAGTGCAGTGTAGTGAAAGGGCCTCAGATTGATTATTGTGCATTGGAGGATACACCTGAGATTTTATTTTGTGTTGATGATTCCAGTTCATTGCAAGATCACATACAGGTTACATATGAGCAGGTTGTCACACATTGACACATTTGAATAACAAACATGAGTTTGTTGAATACCTTTATCAAATAGCCTAACTTAGAGAGACAACACCAATTGACAATTGGAGCTACTGCTATAGATTTATAGGCCATTAAGCGAGCATTAGAGGTAATCAAATCATATTACTTGAGGTTACTGTCTGACAGGGATCATGCTATTCAGTCTATAGAGAGAACTCTTTGAGAGCTCACTCGAAAATATAAGGAAATTTATGAGCTTTGTCTTGAGTTGAGTTTAGCTCGTTGCTCACTTTACATAGTGAGAAATCAGTCATCTGTTGCAGCCACTTCACAGGAGTTAGAGACTAGTTCGATGACCATGGTGGTCAAGCAATTCATTAAGGGGACCAATGAGATTGGGCATGAGGAAGGACTGATCAGTAATGGTGATGATTCCACACTCACACAGTTAGGGCAGTATGAGTATGATCAGAGTGATGATGTATTTTCTTTTACTAATACCCCTTCCTCATTTTGTGTTGTTGATGATAATACACTTCCTAATTTTGGTCCTAATTACGATGATAGGAGTCATACTTCAAAGGATTATTCGCAGCATCACATAAGGCCAATTGGTGAAATCTTTATGGATGGTATAGTGAGGTATGCTAATCATTTTTATTTCAGCCCACACATATATAAGTGGACCTTTTTTTGGATGACACATAGTGGTGGGTTGAAAGATGATTTTAGTGGGTTGTATACTTCACTGGGATATGAGATTTCTTCTTCATTAGATGGTAAGGTGATTCATTGTTGGGATAATTATTTGGTTCAGCATGATGAATGTAGTGCAGAGATAGAGTTATGGCTGAACAACTCTTCACTTGTATGTAGTTATGATATTTCGGTGCTGGATCTTAGATTTTTCCTTGGTTCGGATGATATGGCAGAGGACCACATATGGATTTGGGAACCAGGTAGTTTTCAGTGGCTTAGTTGTTGTTTCACTGAGTTGGCAGTTGACATAACTGCTAGGATATTCTTTGGCCCATGGGATCTGGGAGGTGTGTGCCCATGGAGGTCAGTGATCTTTGGATATCATGCCTTGATGTCACTTACATTGGCTATTTGGTGGTGGGAGTTAGTTTAGACTCCCACATGGGTCATTATTTTTTGGTTTTGGATTAGCAACCGATTAACTCCAATCTTATGTCAATAGATAGATTAGAGAGATTTTTTAGTGAGGGATCGGTTTCTTTGGTTGTTGGGAGTTTTTGGGGGGTTTATTCCAGCATCTTCTCAACTTACCATCCTTTTACTTGTCCTCTCACATCGGATTTCAGTCTATTTTGGGATGTTTTCATTCTGAGAATACAGATGAGGTGTGTGCAGTTGTGTTACTATGACCTTATGGTTTTGATAAGAGTGGTGCAGTATCAGCGTGTTAGTTCTAATAGGATTTTGATTTGGGACTTAGAGGATATGCTCGATTTTAGTGTGGTGATAGAGCTTGATCGGGATTATGGAGAGCAGTTTACTTATGAGTTGGTTGAACTATTTCAAAGACTAATTGCACTTATGGATAGAGGACTACATGAGAAGACACTTCTAGAGGGTCAGTAGTGTAGGATTTATCTTAGTTGAAGATATGAATCTCATCGGTTCATATGGGATCTAGGGATTGCATGGCAATTATTTTTTAGATTGTCATGTTCTGAGATTGGATTATGGACAAGCAATCTCGACGAGGGAGGACTGTCATGTCCCCATCCTAGTTAGCTAACAGAGCATAATATGGACTTGCTTATTCATAAGGTTCCGTAGGCAATGTCGAGTGTTTAAGAACCACTAGGTGTTATGGAGATATTTTTGGACGATCTGCATTCATAGTTGTCAGCTTTTAGAACCATTTTGGTAGTATTTTTAGAGACTTACTATTTTTAGTAAGTGAGTTAGGGTTGGATTCTCAAGAAATAAAAAGTACGACTAGCATCTTCAACTTAATGGGTATCCATTTCCATAAGTTTTTTGGTGGTTGGATGTTGGGAGAGCAATAATTTTAATGTCGAAGATTTATAATGTTATATTTAAATATAAAAGTTAAATATATTAATGTTGGGCATTAATTTAATCCTAAAATGGGTCATGTAACCACTTGAATTAAAGGGGATTTTATAAAGTTCATATTTCTAATGTCATAAAAGTGGTATGTTCTCCTTGGAAAGTAATAAGTGAAATATATTACAATTTATGGTAAAAAGAATGCCTTCAAGGTGCAACGTAGCATTTGGAAAGACAAATTATCCCACATTCAAGAAGTGAATGGATCAACCAGCTTTGGGAAAGGATAAAAGTGGCATTGAAGAGTTTATTGTGACATATTTGACTATTATTATTGAAGCTTATTATGTGAGACTTGCAGGTTGTAAGATTCCAGTCATTCTAGGCTTGTATTGTGACAAAAACCACATACAAGGACACCATATATTGAGGTTGAAAGATACCTTTATATTGGTTAGTGAGAATTCATACTCAGTGGATGCAATTGAGCTGATAAAGGTGATATTTTCATATATTTTTGAGAATATTGGAGAGGATTTGTTCCATTTCATTTGCTCTTCACTCCTTCAATTGGTCGTACCATCTAGGGCCAAAATAGAGTGATTTGGATGCACACTCAACAATGGTTTGTTGAATTTTGAGATCTACTTTTAACTACAGACCTAACCGTCACCTTTTCTATAGGTTTTGGAGACTTTCATTGGTTTTTTGTATTGTTTATTAGTAGTCGTACCTGCTCTTGGCATGGCCGTACATTTCTTTGGGGACAAGTTGCTTGCCTAGGTCAAAACGCCTAGTATTTGGAGGATTTCTTACATGCTTTGTTATTGTCTCCAAAAAGGGCATTCAAAAACATAATTTGTATGCTGGAGAAGTTTGTAAATTGGATAAATGAAGATTTATGTGTGTTGATGAACATTTCAAGATCTGTATCAGACCTTCACAATTCTGGGTATACTCCTTTAAATGTAATTTTCTTTATTGGGTTTGTTTATCTATATTGTAAGAAGCTAGTTTTCGAATTTGGTAGCATTTGGATTGATATTTTTCAAGTTGTGATCAATTATTGAGAGTTGCCCTCTTATTTCTGAGTATGCATGACAAATGTTTGTCAAAATGTCTTGTTGAAAATTCATGATTTAATATGATATTTGAAAATTGGAGTTAGTACATTTAATTTTCATATGATCTCCAAACATACAAAACACTGAATAGCCCAAATCAGCAAACAAGACACTCAAGTTTTCAGTTTGGAACCCAAGATCGAAACTTGGCTCTTTTGGTGGCAATTTTTTTTTGACTTCGAAATGGGTAGGACATTACAATGAGGGCTAAAATAGATTCTTTGATTTTGATATCAACATCATCATGTATAGTCTCATCCCCCCTCCAAAAATCCCCAAGGTCCCATTCCATGTCCCATTGTAATTCTTGTCCTTTTATGCTTGATTTTTATAACCTCTTTCATGGACAACCAAACCTTCACCTTCATGTACCAATTGTTTGATGACATAAAATTTGAGATGATGGATGCCTCCATGATTTTCCTTGCCATAGTATTTATAAAACACATGATTTAACAAGTTTCTCTCAACCTCATACTTTGGACCTAAGGATATAGATGAAGGAGTTTGTTAGATTCCACTTAAATTAAGAATATTATTACTTGTGGCAATTCCATCATCTAAAGAAACCATCTACATTTATTAATAGGAAGGAAAAAAAATAACTAGTTAGTCAGATGACCTAGCCAACATGCTTGAAAAGAATAAAAATAATATGAAATAATATCCTAACAAAACCCTAGTTATTTTGGGAGGAATACCTAAAAACAATCTATAGAAATAATCTCACATCTCCTTGAACTGTTGTCTAATATTTGACACAATCAAGAAAAGTAGTTTACAGTTGTTGTTTTGAACTCTTAGAAGAATTTCCACATAGCTGGAGAGAAGAAATGAGAAGAAATATTTTTTAAAATATTTTACTACATTTCTCTTTTGTTTTCACCTTTGGCCAATTTTCTAGTGAGAAAATTATGAACAATCTTACCATGAGTCAATGAGTTTCTTGACGCCAAGAAGTTAAAAAAAAATAATAGGCCATAATTTCTTATGAATTTTGTGAGAAATCATAGGTTGTTAGCAATTTTTCTAATCATACAATAGATAATTAAATTTGTTTTAATGGGATAAATAAATTATCAAAAGGATACATAGGAATATAATTTTATTATAACAAATATGTAGACTTACTCTAAGTAAATAGATTTGTTATGTTTTTGAAAATGTTAAAAATACATATCTTTGAAGTTGTAAGCTTACTATAATGGTAAGGTGTCACGAACCTCCTCGGAATGGATCTTTTGCTATTATAAATGCTTTTGAACAAATGGCTATTATATAATTTAATGCTTTGGATATGGTATTACTGACGATTTTTGTTTTGTAGGTACAGGTCCTCAAAAGTTAAAAGGAAAGTGATGGTGGGTGCAGAATTTCACCTACAATGAAATATTCACTATTAGCTAGAGGGAAAGATAGCCTTGGTAGTGAAATATTCACCAACAATTTAGATGCATTCTTTTATATATATATATATATATATATAATAAAAAGACATACAAAATGTTTTAAATAAAAATCTATAGAAAAGCATATAAAATGATTTTAATATAAAATAAGCAATGTTTTATTTGAAGAAAAATTCATTTCGTTATAAAATTTAATAATAGCTTGAAACTTTCATCTAGAGGATGAAACGGGTGTTCAGGTGGCTAAATGCAGGACATTACACTTGCTTATCACCTTTTTTTGGAACATTTTATTTGACAATAGATAAATTACCAAATAGAAGAGGGGATATAGGAGGAGAAATAGAAGGGAACCAGAAGAGACGAAAGTATAAGATTAGCATAGTGAAGAAGTGGGATAGCATTATTCTAGGTTGGACTCCTACTTAGATAATTTTTGTGTGTTAATGCTTTTAAAAAGAGTAGTTTAAATATTTTGAAAGTAATTTATCTCTGGTTGATGCTATAGCTGGTAGGTTTTTAATTTTGTCCTTAGAAGCCACCTTATACCAAGTTAACGGTAGCCTTCGTAAAATGTTTCATTAATATTTTAAAAAACTCCATAATATTATTTTCCTCACTTTCCTTAAATCTATGTTTTCCCCTTTGCTCAGAAAATACAGATAAAATATCCTGAATGAATTATAGGATATTTTAGAGACATATGTACAAAGAGTTGACGACTGTGATTGACATACAAAGAAATAAATTCATATAAATATACTTTAATAAACTTTTAAAAATGCAGATTGAATTAAAGATTATTTTAAAATTTTAAAAAAGAAAAACATGTGGTCATAGCCATCTATTATGATATAGGAAATAAATAAAATTATTTCTTTTGTCTTCCTCCTTTACCCTGAATGTTGTCACTTTGAACTAAATTAAAGATTATAAAATGTTTTGCGAGAGAAAAACTTGTGGCCATAACCATATTATAATATAGGAAATAAATAATTTTTTTCCTTTTATGTCTTTCTCTTTCATTTTGAATGTTGTTATGATGCTATCCTATGACGCCTATAATGCCTAGGAAGTTTCCATTTTTTATTTCATGTTGAATGATGTTATGATGCTATCCTATGATGCCTATAATGCTCAGGAAGTTTCCATTTTTTAAGGCAAAGTCAGTAGCCAAATCCATTTAGTTATGAACCCTATGATAGTCAGTTTAGCACACCAGTGTTGTGTTCACTTTAAGATTTTAAATCAAACTTTGGTTTAATTCCTACCAACCACTAGTAGAGTAGTAAATAATGAGTGTAGTTTTTCAAATTAGGAGCTAAATGGTTTCATGTGGTAAATAATGTAAGTTCTCCATAAATAAAGTAATGGTTGATTATTATTTTTAAATAAACAAGTGGTGCTATTACCCCTAGAGAGCATGAGGTTATATTAAATATATAGTTAATTAATGAAGTTACTTTAATACTTCATTTAAAATAGAATTGGATAAATCAAATTGGTATGTTTAGTAAGAAGTTTACCTACAAGAAATTGACTTATTTTCTATTTGTTAGTAAATGCATTCAGTTATATAAGTTTTACAATTGTATACATAAGAATTTTAGAATTCATAAACATATTAAGTCATTCTGATCCTGGAAGCCCCTCTTAACTGCACCAGCGACCACCTTAGAATATTGTGAAGAAAGAGTTTAAGACCAAGTCTACTTTAGAGTTGTTTATTATAATAAATATTTTCAGCTTTTGCGGGACGAAATGATGGAAGAGCAAGCCAAAGAAGCTCTTATATTTATTTATAATAGAATAGGCATGGATAAGAATGCGTCCATGATTTTAAAATTAGAAATCATTTTAAAATTGTATTGAGAATTTAACTTGTATCTTTAAAGAGGTTCCAAATAAATAAAAGATGGGTACAATTCCGATTGCTGGAAATATTTTGTAAAAGAAGACTATTTTATAATTTTTTTGAAATAAGTTAAATAGCCAGTAGATAAGTGATGCTAGAATATTTGACATAGTTAACTCTCTCATTCATTTTTAAGCTTTGGAAATATTTTAAAAAGAAAATTTATAAGACTTGTCCTTTATGCACTAAGCATCTTTTTTTCAAAAAGAAAATTTCAGTAGCTTATCTAGCCAAACATAGTCCTAATTACTCTCTAATATATTAGATATGAAACTGACATTAATTATTTATTTATTAAAAAGAAAAAGGTTTTTTATAGTAGTATTAACTATAATTATATTCTCTTTAGTTTTCATCTGATAATCATTATTATTTTTTATACCATCTTATCTAGAGTAGAAGGTCATTCCGGATAAAAAACAACTTTATAGTATCAACTTGATTTATAAAACAATGAGTAGAAGAATTATTAACAATAAATAATTGTTAGTGTCATAGAAATATAAAGTGATTACATTTTTTCTTTTTTATATTTTATGGATGGAATAAAAGAAAAGCTAGGTGACTATATTTAATTTGAATTTATTATTAATGTTGTACTCTTTATAATTGATATATATTCTATATTTTGTTCCACACATTTTTCCTCACTACCTTCTTGAATGCTTTCCTGAAAGTGTTTCTCAAGGTTTTCCTGAAGCCTTTCTTGATGTCCATCCTTGGACTGTTCCTTTTGTAGTTTGATGTAATCAGGTTTTGGGATCCTTGATAAAAATACACTCTTAATTCAACTTAACTTACTAAATATATATAAAAGGAACTAGACAAAATGGCACCATCTACGATATTTGACCAATATCGTCCTCTTGGGGGATAATATGTAGTGTCCTTAACCCAAAAGTAGTTATCTATACCTCATACTGATTAAACATTAGGTGATCATTAAAGTTTAATTAACTTAAATTTTTTTATTAGGGTTAAGACTAGTGACTGAAACCAATAAAATTTTTTACCTTGATGAACTAGTGAGCTAGACCAGGTTATACAACTAATGAGTTAGAATAAGGTTTTTATAGTTTGTATCAAAGCCTAGGCTACAATATTCCTAGGTTATAAGACCAAAGGACTTTCGTAAATAAACTTAAACCATAGATAGCTTTAAGGAAGTCCAAAACAACAAACCTAATATTGCTTTTGCCATGGTCAAGAAATAATGGAGGAGCTTGCATCTACAGTCAAATTGTTTCATGGGAAGTTAGAATATTTTATTTCCATGATTAAATTATTAGTAGAAAGGATGGAGTTACAACAAAGGATGATAGAACTTCTTATTAACCAAGAATATAGGGGCAAAAGAAACAATGAAAATCTCGGAACAAGACCAAAGATCAAGAAGGGAAACAAATAGACTAAGGGAAATAATGTGTTAAAATCAAATATTTTGGGTAAGAAAAACTATAAAAATGATATGTTTTTAATTATCCTAACTCAAAAAACTAGGGTTTAAACAAATAAAAATTATTTTTTTTGTAAAGTAGATCAGATCTACAATTACTTCTCATAAGTTATTCTAGAAACCCTAAAAAATGGATGTTCCAACCATACAATTTTTTTATTAATTTTTTAAAAGTGTAAATAGGCCAAACAACTATCCAACAACACAAATAAACCCTCAAAACTAGCTAGAAAAATCCCCAAAGCTAGGAAATCCTCATATGAGGGCAAAACAAGTTATAAAACATGCACAAATGGCCTCCCAAAGCTAGATAACCCACTCCTAGACTCCAACACACCAAAATATGCAACACAATCATGAATCCTGAGATAGATCCATCCAATATCCAATAAATAACAAGGGCACATCACATTATCTACAATATTGGCTATTTTTGAAGACTTAGGGCACACCACCTAAGCAAAATAAGGTGAGGAAGGGTTCAACCCTCTCTCTTACAATTCATAATATGAACATGACATAATGAAACCCTAAAAGTGACTTTCCAAGCCTATATACCTAGTCGCCCCACTAGAGGCTTCTAATTATTCATTTAGGGTTACATCAACATTAATCTCCAACATTTAATTTTTATTACATAAAACACCTCTTAGCCTAGAAAAAGCGGACATCCCACTTCCTTGTACACAAATAACAAAAATAAAATATTACAATGTGTGGGGTCTACATAGTCTTCAAAATGGTACATTACAAGTCCTCCCTTTCCAAATTTCTTGTCCTCAAGAAATTCAGGGCTGGATGTGCAGGAATCTCTTTTTCCCTCCCAAGTAGCATCTTCCATGGGTAAGCTCCTCCATTTCACCAAGTTTATTTTGATGACCCTTTTTCTCAACTTTCTCTCTCTAGTATCCATGATCATTTCAGGTTCCAAAATCAGATTTCCCTCATCATAAAATGGGGGCAAATCAATGAAAGAAATAATATGTCATTGAAGTGTCTTTTTTAAGCATAAAACATGGAATACATTGTGTATTTTATTATTGTACGGTAGCTCAAGCTCAATGCAACCTTCCCAATTCTGTGTATGATCCTGTAAGGGCCATAAAAATGTAGCTTGAGCATTTTTGCTCCACTTCTCTTCATGGTGGACTGTCTATAGGGCTACAACATCAAATAAACCATGTCTCCAACCTCAAAATGATGCTCAACATGCAGCTAATCAGCATATATTTTATGCTAATTTTGTAAGCTGAATATTATCCTTCAATGTATTCATAATATCCTAATTTTCTTGCATAAAATCCTTGGCTTTTGGTATCCTAATGTTGCTCAACAAAAAATTAGTGAAGTTAGTAGCATCATATCCATATAAAACCATAAATGGGATTATTTTAATAGACATATGATAGGAAGAATTATAAAAAAAAATCTCCTAAGTGTAACCATTTAATCCATGCATTTTGTTGCCCTAAAACATAGTTTCTCACGTAGCCTTCAACCCATATACACATTATATATTTCCGGCCATTTGTTTGGGGGTGATAGCTTGTACTTGGAGTCAACAATGTGCCACAAATCTTGAACACTTTTCAAAATATACTCATAAATATTCTATCCCTATCACTCACAATATTCTTTGGTATGCCATGAAATTTAAACACTTCTCTAAAGAACAAATCAACAAGTTGTACTATTGTATATGAAGCTAAAATAGCATAAAAGTTTGCAAATCTAGTTAACCTATCCACCACAATATATATACAATCCTTACCATGCACTTTTAGTAGCCATGTGATGAAGTCCATTGATATACTTTCCCGATTTTTATTGAGAATGGGCAAGGATTGAAGAAGACCAATAGGCAATGTGTTTCTAATTTTATTTTCCTGACAAGTGGTGCACTCCCTCGCATGCTTTAATACATCATATGTTATCCCCTTCCATGAAAAATTTTCCCACAACTATCTATAGGTCTTAAAAAATCTTGTATGACCAACCATGGGTGTGTCATGCATAGTGGAAATCAATTTCTCCTTAAGCTTAGAATATGGTACAATAAAAAAAATATTTTTATAAAAAATCAAACCTTCCTTCATGTTGTACCTGTCATTTTTCAAGTGGCCATCAAGAATGTTAGATGCAAAAGTGTTCTTCACATACTCAGCCATAATTTTAGCCTTCTAATCAGCTATTAGAATGGAAATAGAGTGAAATATGGGTATTCTAGATAGTGCATTAGCAGCTGAATTCTTTTTCCCTTTTATAAACTCGATATCAAAATCATATGCCTGCACTTTAGTGACCCGTTTCTATTGCCTATAATTTAAATATCGCTATCCAAGGAAATATTTAAGGCTATTATGATCAGTCCTTACCATATATTTGCCATAAAAAAGGTATTGCCTGAATTTGGTCAAAGCATGCATAATGGAAATCATCTCCTTGTCATATATGCTGAAAGTTATCTCCATTATACTAAGTTTCCTACTATCAAAGGTAATTGGATTCCCCTTTTACATTAGAACAATCCCTACTCCAACACCTGAAGCATCACAATCAATGGTAAATGGTAAAGAAAAAATAGGAATTTCAACTAGAGGGTAAGAAGACATCACTTCATTCAATTTAATATAAGTCTTTTGGGCTTCATCACTCCATACAAACACTCTCTTCTTTGTTAATTTATTCAAAGTTATTGCCAAGGCTGAAAACCCTCTAATGAATCTCCTATAATACCTACAAAGTCCCAAAAACCCTCTCAATTGAGTTAAGGTAGTGGGAATAGGCTAATTTTGAATTACCTCTATCTTGTGCTGGTCTACATGCACTCCTTTATTGCTGATTATGTGCCCCAAATATAAAATTTCAAACATGTCAAATTCACACTTATAATTCTTTGCATAAAATTGTTGTTGTCCCAAAATACTCAAAACAGAATCTAAATGCTTCAAGTGATTTTCCTATGAGCTGCTATAAACAAGATTATCATAAAATAAAACTAATACAAAATCTCTCAAATACTCCCTAAAAATATGATTCATGGCTGATTGGAAAGTGGCAGGGGTATTTGTCAATCCAAAGGGCATCACCAAAAACTCAAAATGGCCAAAATGACATCTAAAGGTTGTTTTATGCACATCCTCATCTCTCACCATGATTTGATGATATCTTGATCTCAAATCAATCTTAGAAAAATGCAAATCCCCATGCAATTCATCTATGAGCTCATCTAATCTAGGAATATGGTATTTATTTTTAATTATCTTATTGTTTAAGACCCTATAATCAATACACATCTGCATAGTCCCATATTTATTTTTCATTAACACTACATGTGATGCAAATGGGCTATATCTAGGGCGAATGTGCCCTATGGTAAGTAGTTATTTTATGGTCTTCTCTATCTCATACTTATACATTCTAGGAGACCTATAAGGGGTTATCATGATAGGTTTTGTTCTTGGTTCTAACTCAATCACATGCTGAAATTTCCTATGGAGTGGCAATCACTTAAGAATATCCCCAAAAACAATGCTATGTTTTTCTAACAAAATTTGAATTTTAGGATGATAAGAGACATGATTATAAAATTAATAAGGTATACCTTTTATCATAAATATACCAACAGCGCAAACTATCTCCTCTTTCTTGAGAATCCTCTCCATACTCTTGGACATCACCTCTTGGACCACATTTTCCTTGATCCCTTGCAAAACTACCTCATGCCCTTTACTACCTTTAGATTTTAGCTACAATGTTTGATAATTTGTGATGTAGTCTCCTATGAAACACATAAAAGTTATCTACTATGAAATGAATCTCAAAATTCACATTCATTTGCCTCACAAATATGTTGCAAGGAAAAATGCTCTTATTTCCAGTAGCAACATTAAATCTAAGAAATATTTCTGGTTTTAGCTCTTTTTTAGCTATAAAACCCTCATCCACAAAATTGTGGGTTGCACCACCATCTATAAATACTATCACCTTATTCCTTAATACCTCTCCTAGAACCTTGATTGTGAGATACCTATTTGCACTGCTCAACGTAGCCAACATGCCAGTGTTTGAGCTCTCATGAAACTCAAGGGATGTCTCCTCAAGATCACACTCCTCTAAAGACTCATATTCACTTTTTGCTACCTCCTCATCTGAAACAACCTCAATGTAGTGAATCTACCCCTTTCCTTGGTGGCGATGGCTTAGTACCTAAGGGCTTTTTCTTGTGAATCATAAAGTTTTCCTCCAAAGATCACCATGCTCCTCATTTACCCTCCTTCTTGGCAGTGTAAGTGCTAAATCCCTCTATGGATGGGGTTTTACCTTCCCAAAAATTTGATTATTCCTTGGAGAGGGTTTCTCTCTCTTCTGGAAGAAATTCCCTCTCTAGAATGATCTTTATGGTCCTACCTAGCTAAACCTAGGTGGTGGTGGTGCTTAAACCCTTTGTTTTTATGATGTTGTAGAATAAAGGGTCAAATCCCTTCTCATTGCAATCTACAATGAAGCAGGATCAAAGGATTTTACCAAGCTTCTCAATATATTCATGAAACCCTCAATGAAAAGAAAGTTAACTCTCTTCTCTAAAATTTTAGGCACCATAACTGAAATATTCTAGATATCCTCAATGTATGCCTCCATTGTAGTTTTCTACTTAAGGGTGGTCAACTTATTAAAATATTCCTCCTCATCCTTCATCTCAAAATGATCTAGGACCCTCTGACTAAACTCATAAAATGAGGTAATCTATCCATGGCCTTCTGTTTTGAGACCATGATACCACCAGTCGTATGCATGTCCCTCAATATGTAGGGTAGCAAATTGTACTGCATCCTCTTCATACATAGGTATGAGAGTAAATTAAGTTTGTAATTTCTATAGCTATGACGTAGAAAACATGTTATCATATCCATTGAACACTATTACTTGCATTATTTACTACAATTTTTTTCTTTCTTTATACTTGTTGCCTCTCCCAGCCTTCTTCCTCACGATCTCTAGGTAACTCTAGAAAGTGACTACATTCCTAAATTCTTCAACCCTACACTGATATTCTACAAATAGGGCATCTAGTTCATTAATAACCTAGTGTACATCAGGTTCTTTCCTGGGCAAAAACAAGGGTTTTTTTGAACTGAGCAAAGTAGAATGAGTGTATCTCATACACCTATCACTCCCTTGGTCCTGATTGGCTGCCCTATTTGATGGTTCATCCTAATCTAGTGGTGATTGAGGGTTAGGGTTTGCTCCCTAGTTTCTTGGTGGATGAAATCCACCCTGATCCATCTTGGTCATAAAACGAGTTAGTAACTCAAGCATGGTGTCAAATTTTTTCTCAACAATATCCCTTTGCTCAGATGCCATCTCCACCAGCTCCTTTTGTTCAAATTTTGGTTTTGGAATTTCTTTCCCTTGGTTGAGGTTATAATTTGACTTATTTATCCTAATATAATACCTATTTCGTTGCATAAAGAGCTCTCACAATCTGGCATGAAACCAGCTTTGATACCACTATAATAACCCTAACTTATAAAACTAGGGTTTAAACAAATAAAAATCAAATTTCTGTAAAGCAGATCAGATCTGCAATTACTACTCAAAAATTACTCCATAAATTGTAAAAAATGGATGTTCCACCAATACATATTTTTATTAATTTTTTAAAAGTGCAAACAGGCCAAATAACTATCCAACAACACAACCCTTATAATTGGATAGAAAAATCTCTAAAGTTGTGCAATCCTCCTATGAGGGAAAAATAGGTCACAAAACATGCACAAATGGCCTCTCAAATTTGGATGACCCACTCCCAGACTCTGACACACCAAAATCTGCAACACATTTATGAATCCTAAGATGGATCCACCTAATCTCCAATCAAGAATAAGGGCACATCACATTGTCTACAATATTGGCTATTTTTGAAGACTTAGGACACACCACCTAAGTAAAAAAATGTGAGGAAGGGTTTAGCCCTCTCTCTTACAATTCACAAGATGAACATGACATAATGAAACCATAAAAGTGACTTTCCAAGCCTATATACCTAGTCACCCTACTAGAGGATTCTAATTATTCATTAAGTGAGGGTTACATCAACATTAATCCTCAAAACTTAATTTTTATTACATAAAACACCTATTAGCCTAGAAAAAAAGGGTTGTCCCACCTCCTTATCCACATAGTCTTAAAAATGGGACATTACGATTTTGGAAGAGAGTGGTTTGAAACCTGTGAACACTAATAAATACAATAAAGACAAATTATGAGCACCAAATATAGGCTATTATACTTGTTATGGACCACATTTTTCTAATCGATGCCCCTAAATAAAATATCAAAAGGAAGAATCTAAAAGACAACTCCATGAAACATGTGCATTACCTAGAACTTCAAGCCAATAAAGGCAAGCCATCCTCAACTTTGAGAGATAAATTTGTAATATAAATATATTTATTTATAGTGGTGCAACAAATAGTTTATTTCCACTAGCATAATCAAGAATATACGAGAAAGACCTAGATTTTTGTCAATAGTGTGGAAATTAGAATATGGGTTAGGATAAACCTATTCTATTAATCAGTGTCTATTTGAGCCCCACATTACCTTATCTCAATGAAAAACCAATTGGCATATTTATTCAGATCCCTTACATACCTTTGATTTTATTCTTGGGATGGATTGGCTACGAGCCCATAAATCTCTTCTTAAATTTGAAGAAAAATGGTTAGAATTCACTGATAAATCCAATCAACAGATTAAGGCCAATTATGGCCACAACTCTTTTAGATCACATTTGTTGTTCGTATTGCAAATTAGAAAGGCAATTAAAAGGGGTGGAGTGGTATATCTGGTCAAAATGAATAAAAAGGAAGAGATTGAAGTAAATTTAGATTTTTTTTAGAAGTGTCCTATACTAAATTAATTTATGGATATATTCCCTAAAGACTTATCAAGTATTCCACCTCAACGAGAATTTGATTCCTCCATAGAACTTATACCTAGAGCTACACCTTTTTCTAAATCACCTTATCGAATGACCCCATCTAAACTATAGGATCTGAAAATACAACTTCAAGACTTGTTAGAAAGGGGATTAATTAAACCCAGTGAATCATCATGGGATGCCTGATGTAGGAACATCATATTCTATTCTTATTTCTCTTAAATTTATAATGGTCATATTTTTTATCGGTTAGTTTTTTGTAACCATTCTCGTACAATGATCTTCTATCTATAATGATCATATTGTAACAGTAAAATTTCTATTAAATTTATAACAGTCATAATATTTATCAGTTAGTTTTCTATTACCATTTTCCTACAATGGTCTTCTTTCTACAATTGCCATATTATAATGTTCAAATTTCTCAGAGCGTATAAATATTCAATTTTATCAATAATTAAGGGGGTTGTCGGCTCGGTATTACCTCATGGTAGCTAGGGATTATTAACATCGAGTCTTGTGATGTTCTAACATGGAGCGACATTGACATATCTACCTCTTGAGGAAATCTATAGCACTCTCAATAGTACATGGGTAAATAAGTACCCAAAATGGAGTAGCATTGACATATCTACCTCTTGAGGAAATCTATAGCACTTTGAATAGTGCATAGGTATATAAGTACCTAAAAATAGAGCAACATTGACACATCTACCTCTTGAGGAAATCTGTAGCACTTTGTATAGTGCATGGGTATATAAGTACCTAAAATAGAGCAACATTGAAATATCTATCTTGAGTAAATATATAGCACTCTATATAGTGCATTAGTATATAAGTTCCTAAAACAAAGTACCATCAACACATCTATCTCTTGAGGAATTTTGTAGCACAATGTATAGTGTGTGGGTGTATAAGTACCCCTTGAATTTGTAACTACATCTTTGAATGCTTGTAATTTCAATGTTGTTATCTAATAAAAACATCTTCTTTATTAGTTAAGGGAGTTGTTGTTACTATTATTTAATAAAAATATATTTGTTTATTATCTACATCATGTTTGCATGTGTTGATTGGCTTCGATTGTGACATTGCTGATATCAAGTGGTATAAGAGCTTATGATGTTTCTTGTAGGGTTGTGTACATATTTACCTGTTGATTATGTGTGTTGTGTGTGTGAAATAAAACATGTACATTGATTACAACAAGTGTGAAATAGAACTTGCCAAAGTATCTATGTAAGTGGTGAAATAAACACTCAGTATTTCATGGATTACCACAAGTGTGAAATAGAACTTGCTTAAGGATCCACTTGAATGGTGAAAATGATGCTCAAATTTTCAAGATGGCAATCATACAAACACCCTATTGGTCAAGGTAGAGGTAGTAGATATGCAAATAAAGCTAAAATAGATGAGATATGAACTCTAAAATCATATTTGGAAGCATTGAAAATCACTCAAATAAGGGGCACAAATTTAAAAAGGTTTCAAACAATGAGCTGATGTTGAGCATGGTAAACAATTAAAGAGCTCATGAGCAAGAGCTCATGAACTTTTAAAGCATGGGATTCTAATGTAGGAGCATCACATTATAATCCTCTTTCTCTTAAATTTATAATGGTCATATTTTCTATCAGTTAGTTTACTATAACCATTCCCCTGTAGTGGTCTTCTCTCTACAAAAATTATATTATAATAGTTAAATTTATCTTAAATTAATAGTCATATTTTATATCGATGAGTTTTCTATTACCGTTCCCTTTCAATGATATTCTTTTTACAACATTCATATTGTAATGGTTGAATCTATTAGATCCTATAAATGCTCAATTCGATCAATAATTAAGGAGCTTGTTAGCTTGGTACCAGCTCATGGTGGTTGGGGGTTGTTAACATCGAGTCTTGTGATGTTTTGACATGGAGCAACATTGATATATCTACCTCTTAAGGAAATACATAGCACTATAAATAGTGCATGGGTATATAAGTACCCAAAATAGAGTGACATTGACATATCTACCTGTTGAGAAATTCTATAGCACTCTAAATAGTACATGGATATATAAGTACCTAAAAATAGAGTGGCATTGACACATCTACCTTTTGAGGAAATTCATAGTACTATGTATAGTGTGTGGGTATATAAGTACCTAAAATAGAATGACATACACATCTATCTTGAGGAAATCTATAGCACTTTGTATATTGCATGGTATATAAGTCCCTAAAACATAGTGGTATCGATACATTTGTCTCTTGAGGAAGTCTATAGCACTCTGTATAGTGTGTGGGTGTATAATTACCCCTTCAATTTGTAATTGCATCTTTGAATATTTGTAATTTTAAGGTTGCTATCTAATAAAAAGTAATTTTTATTGGTTAAGGTGGTTGTTATTACGGTTATTTAATAAAAAGGCATCTATTTATTATTTGCATTGTATTTGCATGTGTTAATAGGCTTTGGATATGACACTGTTGACATTAGTACTCCTATTCTATTTATAAAAATTAAGGATGAATCCTTAAGGTTATGTATTGACTATTGAATTCTCAATAAATTTACTATCAAAAATAGATATTCCTTGCCTAGGATTTATGATCTATTTTATCAACTAAAGGGAGCCACCTTTTTCTCAAAAATTGACCTTTGATCAGGTTATCATAATTTGAAGATTCATGAAGAAGACAGTCATAAAATTGCATTTAGAACAAGATATGGGAATTATGAATTCATAGTCTTGCCTTTTGGATTGATAAATACCTCAGCTACCTTCATGAACCTCATGAATAGTACTTTTCAAGAATAACTAGATCATTTTGTACTTATATTTCTAGATGATATATGGATTTATTCTTTGACTAAAGAAGAACACAATCAACACATGAAGATTGTACTTGAGGTACTCAGGAGAAATAAACTATATGGAAAATTATCAAAATGTGAGTTTTATACCCCTTAGGTGCAATATTTGGGGCATGTGATCTCTACGTATGGAATCACTATAAACCCTAAGAAAATTAAAGCTATCATTAATTGGCATGCATTCACTAACATAACTAACGTAAGTAGTTTTATGGATATGGTAGATTATTATAGATATTTTGTAAGGATTTTTTCAAACATTGCCCATCCTATCTCAAGCCTACAATGAAAAGGGAAGGTATTCAAATGGACAAACCTATGTGAGGAAACCATCAAAGTTATAAAGGAAAATTTGAAAACTACTATGATACTCAAGATACCCTACCCTATAAGAAAATTTATTATTTGGACGGATGCCTATATTGAAGGTCTAGAGGGATTCATAAAACAAGATGAGGCAGTCATCGCCTATAAAATAGAAAAGATTAAAAAGAATGAGATGAATTATGCTACGTATAACTTGGAGTTGGTAGTTGTTGTAAAGACACTCAAAATTTAGAAGTATTATTTATTGGGAAAGCCCTTCAAATATAAAATAGATCGCCAAATTTTGAGATACATCTTCTCGTAACCTTTGCTAAATGAAGGCAACATCAATGGAAGGAATTCATGGTGAAATATGATTTTAGAATTGAATACATTAAGGGTAAGAAAAACAAGAAATCAAATACCTTGAGTAGAAGAGGGCACATAATTGCTATGTCTCAATGCCATTATAAATTAATTTATCAAATAAAAAAGCATCAACATGAGGATGATTACTGTGATAAGTTTTGATCTTAGGTTGAATTTGAACCCGACAAGGATAAAGATTTTATAATCAAGTATGGTCTATTTTACTTTAGGGATATATTGGTTATTTTATATGCAAAATAATTAAGGGGTGATATTTTAAAAGAGGCTCATTGTACTCCTCACTTTGCACACCTAGGTGGGGAAAAAATGTGAGAGAATTTAAGAAAAAAAAATTATTGGCTAGGAATAAAGAACGATATCAATAATTTTATGGCTAGGTGTCTGTAATATCAAAAGGTAAAGGTTAAACATTTGCACCCAAAAAGTTGGTTTTACCCACATGCTATCCCCAGAAAAAGTGATAAGTTGTTTCCATAGATTTTGTTGTTGATCTACCAAAAAGTAGATCTAGCATGACACTATACTTGTTGTAGTGGAAAAACTAATAAAAATTACACATTTCATACCTTAAAATATATAGTATGATGCACCTACTAATGCTAACAAGTTTTCTAAGGAAATAATTCAATTGCATAGGAAATTTTGAATAATGTAAGGTCCAATGGGACCTGTATTTTGACAAAAATACTACATGGAAAAGTATGCATATTATGAAAGAACAATTTCTTTTTCTTCTTGAATAAATGTATATATATTACTTTCTCTGCTAAATGTCTTCAAAAACACAAGGTACTATGTTTACTTTAAGAGGAGAGAATATTATGACCCTCCCTAGAATGAATCGTTTGCTATTATAAATGCTTTACACATAATGCTACTGATGACTTTTGTTTTGCAGGTACAGGGTCCTCGAAAGTTAAATGGAAAATGATGGTAGGTGAAAAATTTCACCTGTGATGAAATATTCACTATTAGCTAGAGGGCAAGATAGCCCTGGTAGTGAAATATTCACCAACAACTTATGGGTACATGGAAGCCCATGTAGATGCATTCATGTAGGTGCATTGTGAATGTATATTTCATATCATTAAAGTGAATGGGTGTTTGCATTGAAAATCCTCCAACAACAAGGAAAGTGCCACAAAGCATAGGAGCTATTCTTATTTATTATCATTACATTACCTATATAAGAATAGATGTTGGAGTTATATGGTTAAACTTGTATTTTAATTTTAAATTCTTACATCTTTGTCTGTTTAACATTAAATGAAAGAATATGTATATACATAATAAAAAAGCATATAAAATGATTTGAATAAAAATCTATAGAACAACTTTTCCTCTTTTAATAAAAAATAAAATACATAAATAAATAAATAATTATTAAAACAAACAATGTTTTATTTGAAGAAAAGTTCATTTCGTTATAAAATTTAATAATAATTTGAAACTTCCATTTGACAGATGAAGCAAGTGCTCACCTGGGTAAACACATGACATTACACTTGCTTATCACCCTTCGTTGGAACATTCTATGTAATGGATGAAGTACCAAATAGAAGGAGAGAAAAAAGTACAAGCTTAGCATAGTGCAGAAGTGGAATAGCATTATTCAAAACTATATTGTTAAGCGGAGTTAATTTATCTATGTTAATGCTTATTATAAAAAGAGTAGTTTAAATATTTTGAAAAGAATTGATCTTTGGTTTATGCTATAGCTAGTAGGTTTTGAATTCTATCCTCAAACGTTGCCTGATACCAGATTAAGAGTTTATTAAAAAAATATTTCATTAATATTTTTTAAAAATAACTCCATAATACTGTTTTTCTCATTTCCCTTAAATCTATGTTTTCCTCTCTGCTTAGAAAAAATATAGATAGAATATCCTGAATGAATTATAGGATATTTTAAAGATATATGTAGAAAGAGTCGGTAGATATGACCTGACGTACAAATAAATAAATATATATAATTGTACTTTAATAAAATTTTAAAAATGTAGATTAAATTAGAGATTATTTTAAAGTTTTTCAAGAGAAAAACCTATGGTCGTAGTTGTCTGTTATGATATAGGAAATAAATAAAAGTATTTTTTTATTTCTTCCTCTTTCACATTGAATGTTATTACTTCAGTTGAATTATAGATTATATAAATGTTTTACGAGAGAAAAACATGTGGTAATAGACATATTTTATAATATAGGGAAAAAATAAAATTATTTCTTTTGTCTTTCTCTTTCATGTTGAGTGCTATTAGGATGTTCTCCTATGATGCCTATAACACTCAACAAGTTATCATTTTTAAAAGCAAAGTCTGTAGCCAAATCCATTTAGTTATGAACCTTGTGAGAATCGTACCTGTGTTGTGTTCACTTTAAGATATTAAATCAACTTTGGTTTAATTCAGCTACCAACCATTAATAGAGAAGTAAATAAAGAACATATATTTTCAAATTTGAAGTTAAATGATTTCCTATGGTAAATAATGTAAGCTCTCCAGAAATAAAGCAATGGTTGATTATGTTTTTTTAAATAAACAAGTGGTGTTGTTGCCCTAAAGGGCATGAGGTTATATTAAATATAAAATTAAGTAATAAAGTTATGTCAATACTTATTTTAAAAGAGGATTGGGTAAATCAAACTGTGTATGCTTAATAAAAAGTTTACCTAAAAGACATCTACTTAGTTTTCATTTATTAGTAAATGCATTCAGTTGTATAATTTTTACAGTCGTATACATAAGCATTTTAAAATGCATAAATATATTAAGCCATTCTGATCCCTGCTCTTAACTGCATTTAGGACCACCTTAGAAGACTGTAAAGAAAGAGTTTAAGACCAAGTCTACTTTAGAGCTATCTATTATAATAAATATTTTCAGATTTCATGGGATGGAAGAGCAAGCTAAATATGCTCTTATATTTATTTGTAATATAATCGGCATGAATAATAATACATCCATGATTTTAAAATTGGGAATCATTTTTAAATTGTATTGCGAATTTACCTTGTACCCTTGAAGAGGTTCCATGCAATTAAGAGATGGGTCCAATTCTAATTGTTGGAAATATTTTGAAAAGGAAGACTATTTTATAATTTGTTTAAGATAAGTTAAATAGCTAGTAGTTAAGTGGTGCAAGAATATTTAACATAGTTAACTCTCTCATTTGTTTTTAAGCTTTGGAAATATTTTAAAAGTAGAATTTATAATGTTTATCCTCTATGTACTAAATGTATTTATTTATAAAAGAAAATTTTGGTAACATATCTACCTAAACATTATTCTAATTACTTTGATATTGAAAGTTCTTGAGGTGGAGATATAAAAAACAGCAATAAAATAATTATTATCTAAGACAAATAGAACATTAATGGAGAATGGATATCACCCAGAACAGTCCAAGAGCGTTTAGTGATTAAGCTAAACCAATTCTGAAAGCCAAATGATGAAATATCCTCAGCCTAAAGCTCCAATTTCAACAAACTATGTTGCTAGTCCAAACCAGAATTTTTGATCTATAATAAAAAAATGCACACAAATATAAACTTAAAAAGCTCCACAATTGTGCACACTAAAATATTTTTGTTCTTATCATCTCAAAAAGAGCCCAATTACAAAATATATAATGATCAATTACCTAAAATAAGCTAAAAACTAAAAAAAAAAAACTAAAAACTAGTTTTTTTATAAAAAACAACGTTTATTATGCCACTTTGCATGCTGTTTTTTATTTATTTTTAATTTAACTAAAAATAATAATTTGCATGAATAAATCACTCTATTTAATATATTTTTCATGTGCTTTATTATTACAACTCATAATTATTAATTTAATAATTATGGGTGACTTTTGACATCACCCTCAACAATCCCCCCTTTGATGTCAAAGGAAGAAATATCCAACATTTCTTTGAGTCTCCCATGAGTCACCTTCAATAGCACCTTTGTGAGTATATCAACAACTTTATCCTCACTCTTAACATACTCAATGACAAAAAATTTGTCATGTACCAAGTCTCTAACAAAATGGTGCTTCAACTCTATGAGTTTGGTCCTTGAATAGAAAACTGGATTTTTGGACAATTGTATTGCCCCACTATTATCACAAAATATTTTGGTAGGCTCATGTTGAGTCTCACCAAAATCCTTCAATATTCTCCTCAACCAAATACCTTGAGTACAAGCTGAAGTAAGGGCTGCATATTCAACTTCAGTGGAAGACAAACCCACTATACTTTGCTTCTTGGATGACCAAGAAATCAACCCACTTTTCAAGGTGAAACAATGCCCTCTAGTAGATTTTCGGTCATCAATAGAACCTCCCCAATCTGAATCAACATATCCAACCAGACTTGAAGATATTTCTTATCTATAGTGTATGCCATGATCAAAGGTTCCCTTCACATATCTAAAAATTTGTTTCACCACTTGCATATGCCTTTGAGTTGGTAAGCTCACAAATCGAGAAACTAGTGAAACTGCATAGGTAATATCGGGTCTTGTGAATGTAAAGTACATAAATCCATCCACCATACTTATTAAAGTATTCTCATCAACAAGAGGACTCCCATACTCTTTTATAAGCTTCTACCCACTATCAATAGGAGTATCAACCACCTTGCAGTCTAGAAATGAAAATTTCTTTAACATGTCTTGGGCATACTTGGCTTGGCATATGAAGATATCATATTCCCTTTGTTGTAATTCCATGCCAAGAAAGTATTTCATTTTTCCAAGATTATACATCTCAAAATCACTCTTCATGCTCTCCTTGAAGTCTTGTATCATAGCTTTGGAATTTACTATAAAAATGAGATCATCAACATAAAGAAAAATATACAACACGTTAGTGTCAACAATTTTTATGTATAGAGTTGGCTCATTTTTGCTCCTTTCAAAGACATTTTCAAAGAACCATCCATCTATATTTGATTACCAAGCCTTAGGAGCTTGTTTCAGCCCATAAAGTGCCTTTTTCAACTTGTATACCCAATGCTCTTTACCCTTTATTTCATAACCTTGTGGTTGCTCCACATATACCTCTTCTTCAATGTCACCATTCAAGAATGCACCCTTGACATACATTTGGTGAACTTCTCATCCTTTCTCAGTAGCAACTGAAACCATCAATTTGATAGTATCATGGTGAGCCACAGGAGAAAAAGTCTCCTCATAATCTACTTCATATGTTTGTGCATACCCTTTTTCTACTAGTCTAGCTTTGTGTTTGTCTATTTTTCCATCACTATGGAACTTGGTCTTGTAGACCCATTTTGTACCAATGACATCCATATCACTAGTAGACTAAATGAGATTCCATGTCTCATTTCTCTCAATGGCATCCATCTCAATATTCATGGCCTCAACCCATTATTTCCTTTGAATAGCCTGTACATAGTTCCTTGGTTCACTAGAAATGCAAGATAAGGCATAGTAAGTCATTTCATCTTAAATATCTTCAATATTATTACCCGATTGACCTTGAAGTCTTGTTGTTCTTCTTTGATAGTTCTAATCCAACATCTGACTTTTTGGATGTGAAAGCAACAACCTTTTTTTTTACTTGTGTTGAAGTTGGTGGTAAACTAGTCTCTTGGGAAGAACTAGTATTGTTGCCATTAACACTAGGAACTAGTGGAGTATCTTGATTGACCTCCATTTCTCCATAAAAATTATGCCCCCTTCACTAATAACCTTGGCATACTTTTGGTTATGATCAGAAAATACATCATTCTCAAAAAATTTACAATCCCTAGAAACAATAGTTTTCTTACTAATAGGATTGAAAAACTTGTAAGCCTTACTACCATCACTATAACCTGTAAAAATGTGAGGCTCACTCTTGGGGTCTAATTTTTTTCTTTTAGCATCATCAATGTGTACAAATTCTAAACAACCAAATACTCTATGATGAGCCACCATGGTCTTATTACCATACCATGCTTCATAGGGTGTCTTATTTTTCACTACCATTGTGGGACTTGTATTTAGGATGTAGGTTGTTTTTTGCACTACTTCAGCCCAAAAATTCCTCTCCAACTTCTTGTTCTCCAACATGGTTCTTGCTAACTCCATTATTGTTCTATTTTTTCTCTCTACAACACTAATTTGTTTTGGTACGTAGGGATTAGTAAAATTCCTTTTTATTCCATACAAAGAGAAAAAATATAGAAATTTCTGTGAATAAAATTCCCCACCTCTATCAGTTCTTAACACCTTGATAGAACAACCTGATTCCTTTTCAGCCAATGCCTTGAATATCTTTAAGGTTTAGAATACCCCATATTTGGTATTCAAAAAGAAAACCCACATTAGTCTGGTAGCATCATCAATAAAGGAAATAAAATACATTTTTTTCCTATGCTAGGATAAGACATAGGCCCACATAAATCTAAATGTACCAATTCCAATTTCTTGGTAGCTCTCCATTTTCTAGTTGGAAAGATTTCTCTATAATGTTTTCCAAGTATACATTCTTTGCATGTTTTCTTCAATTTGGATTCAATCCTTGGAAGACCATCAACCATCTTGTTCTTAAAAATAACATGTAAACTTCTGAAATTTAAATGGCCATATCTAGAGTGCCATATCTAGAAAAGCAAGAATTCTGATTTAACATATTTATTATCAATGGAAACATTCTATTTTTTTACATAATAGACTTTCCAATTAATTTTTTACCTTATTTTGTATCATATATCAAACATTCTTCATTGTCAAAAAGTAGTTTGAATCCATTCTCTACTAGTTGTCCAACACTCATGAGATTTTGCTTCATGTTTGGAGCTAGATAAATGTTGTTGATATCCCCTTATCATGCATTGTGGTGATAGGCATACTCACTTTCCCTTCGACATGAATCACCTTCCCATATCCTAAGTGAACCTGGCTTTTGAATGAACCATCTAGCTTGTAAAAACAATCCTTAAAATATGACATATGGTTAGAACATCATGAATCAAGAAATCACATATTCCTTTTATCATCCAAACCTGAATTACATATATGAGTATAATTAATTTTATCATCATTACTCTTAGTTTGGTAAGCCTTTTTCTCACCCCCATATTGGTTTATTTGATTTTTTGCTGATATATTCTTGTAATATTTTATCATGTGACCTGGTTTCTTACAATAATGACAAGTGATGACCTTCTTACCCTTCCACTTTGAATTTGATTGGATTTTCCCTTTCTGATCTGAAATTTGAGAAAAAAATACATTCTAATTTGTGGGTTTTTTATTTGGTTTAGAAACCCACACTTTGGACTCTAGTACATGGTTTAATTCATTTGAATAAATTTTCATTTTATCCTCATGGGATAATAAAGAACCCACTAACTCTTCAACCTTTATTTGATCCATATCTTTACACTCCTCAAGTGTAATGACAATATGCAACCACTTTGGATTTAGGGATCTCAAAATATTTCTTACAACTACTTTATCTTCCATGACTTCACCACACACTCTCATTCTATACACTATATCATTTACTCTAATACAATAGTCTCAAACATTCTCATCATCATACATTTTCATATTTTAAAAATTGATTATTAATGTTGAGAGCTTTGATGCTCTTACCTTTTCTAAGCCTTGACATGATGTCTCCAAGGTAGTCCATGCCTCATGTGCTTACAACAAACTATGCTTGGATAGATGCTTCGATCTATCACACTCTACAAGTAGAAGAAAACTTGAGCATCATTATTTTATTCTTCTTCTAATGTGTTATTTTGATCTTTACGAAGAGCTTTCCAATCCTTAGGAGGAGTATATGGTTGAGCTATACTTTTCCAAACTCCCTTCCATACAAATATTCTCCTCATTTGATATCTCTAGTACTCAAAGTTGTCTCCTTTGAATGTAGGTATATTTAAGGATGTACTATTTGTTGCCATGATAGCAAATAAATAGCCTAAAGTAATTTTGATTCAAACTCTTGTAAAGGATGTTGGGAATAAAAAATATTCACCCTCTCTTGTTGTATCTATATCTGCAAATTCTGAAATCACATTGAAAACACGAGATTCTGGAAGATGTAAAGGAAACACTAAAGCTCATGCAATGCAAAACGAAAGATAACGCTTTAAGTCCTATGAATTTGAATGCATGAAATGAGAGGAAAAGACGAGTTGAAACGAGATAAAAGTAAGCATAGAAGGCACAACCCTCTTTATTTATACTCTTTTAACATCGGTTACAAAGACGTCTCCTCCCTTTTTAGGGGCTAGGAGCGTTAACATAGTTTCGGTTACAATAGTGACTAGTGATCCTCCTTCCGTGTGCCCACATGTAAAATGGGCGGGCCAAAGTATTTCCGTCACTGGTGTGAATGAATCCTTGATCCTTGCTGCTCCTCCTACGTTCAAAGAAACAACAAATCATTAGTAGCACCTGTTGCGAAGATTGAAACGTTTGATCTCTAAAGCTAATGGAGGATGCATGCATAAGATTAACTAAATCGATAGAAAAACTGACTCCAAATAACCTACAAATTTGACAGAAACTAGAGAACATTACCAGGAAGTCACTGTAATTAAAACAGTCGATAAAATCATCGTAAATCAATATTCGTCTCGGGTCGTGACGAGCAAAACTGCAACAAAATAGGAATCATCCCGGGTCGGGACGAGTAAACCTACAACAAATTGGGATTCGTCCTATGCAGGGACGAATAAACCTACAAGTAAATGGGATTCGTCCTGGGCAGGGAGGAATAAATATGCAAGTAAATGGTTAAATGCAATTCCCAAAATGTCTCATCTCTGAGGTTCCAAGTGACCTGCAAGGTTAGGGCTTAGATAAATAGGGGTGTTTTGAGAAGACCTAGAAGGTCGGATTGCTCCAATTCGGCTTCAATCACCGGGGATCTGACAAAGTTAACTGCATGTTAGTGAAGACAAGATATAAAATAAACATGCTAGAAAATGTTTGAAATCAACTGAAACTTGGAATCTGATTTATTTAACCAGCATGAAAATAGATCCAAAAATAACAGTGGCAAAATCTACCACAGATCCATAATCATTCCGGGGTGGAACGATTAGGCCTACTGTAATGCGGGGCGCACCCGTGGGCAAGGCGCCCGTCATTTGGACCTTTGTTTCGGCCCCAATCCACTTGGGATTGGTCCAAAATAGGTTTATTCAGTGTTGTCGACGAATGGGTGGATCAATGCGGTCAAGCATCGGGTTCTTGGATCCGGATTCACACTTCCAATAACCACCCAATGACCTCCCTTTGCAAAAGAGATCAAGGATGTGGAAGAGGTGAATCAAAGGTAAGGCGCGGTGATAAATTGGCAGCACTTCGTTGCTCCAAATGCTCCCAACCTATCCTTTTTTGGGTGAGGAAGCTCACCAATTTATAGACCCAAGGGGTCTCTTTGGATAGGCATGCAGGGGTGCCACTTGGTGGTCATGCCTTCACATGAGGGAGGAGATTCCTCCCTGACTTGGGCCCTCATGTCTGCCTTTGTGATAGTTTTTTGATGCTCACTTTGCCCACTTGTGCGCATGCGAGGCAGAGAGTAGTAATTGACTGTCTTCCACTACCGTTTGTCATAATTTTTCATTTTTTGCCCGTTGAACCTGGAATTCGTCTTACCCTGGGATGAAATGGAATTCATCCCTGGTTGGAACGAAATCCAGTCTGTATTCGTCCCGGGGTGGGACGAATTTGGAGCAAAGTGTCTGGAGGTGCCAAATTGCTTTTTGACCTTCCAAAACTATTGCTAGAGTGGCTAGGACCACTGTTTAACCTCTGAGGGCTGCCCTGGGGGCTATGTGTGTCAATGCGATCAGTGCTTGTAGCCGCATAATCGGATTGGTGTTGTTTTGGTGTCTACAGATGCCCCTTTTTGGAAAGCGTTGTGGGTGACGCAGTGCTGAGCAAAAATAGATAACCAAAGCACTAATGATTAGGGTTTCTTAGTAACCTAACCAACTCTTGATGCCCCAAGCATGGAAATGGCATGCATTCTTGAATCCTTGCTTCTGACGAGCTAAGGAATTTGATTTCAAGTATTAACCTATTTTGGTGAGGTGTGACTTGAGCTTGGACATTGATCAGTCATGAATAGGCAAAGGGTGCAACCTTTTGTCCATGATAACCTTGTGTTCATGATTCACAAATGCCAAGTGTTTGATCAGCTTGTGATTATTGCTTGTTTGCTGCCCCAAGCAGGAGCGTGATTGTCTTTGTCAATGATTCTTTGGATGCATGCCATTTCCATGATTGGGTGTGAATTTGTTGATTGGTGACTAAGTGTGACTACCCCCTCAAGCGACGAATCGATGAGGGAATGACTGCCATGAGAAAAGCGACAAGTCACTTGACCCAAGATGACTTAGGTGAGGGTGCCTTCAGATGTTTTCCGTTGAATGCTTAAGCAGTTTCCCAACATTTGGACCTTTTTTTGGTGGGTTGGAACCCTTTTGGCGATGTCGCTTGGGGATGAAATTGGCAAAAATTTGTCCTCCCGTGGAGCGGTCCGGCTATGGTAGCCTTCTTGGGGAGTAGGATAGTGACAATTTGTGACCTCGATGTCAGTTTTGCATGCCAAGAATTTCAAGCGTGGAGGCACCTTCGTTCAGCACTTTTATTGCTATTTTTGGTTGATTTTTTTGATCATTTTTGTGACACATTTTTGGGGGTGAAATTGGCGAAAATTCGTCCTCCCGAGGAGCGGTCTAGCGATGGAAGCCTTCTTAGGGAGTATGATAGCGACAATTTGTGACCCCGACATCAGTTTTGGATGCGAAGAATGTAAAGTGCAAAGGCACTCTTATTCGACAACTTTATTGCATTTTTTTTGGTGTATTTCTTGCTATTTTTGCTTCTTATTTTTTTGATTTTTTTTGCTTTTTATTCGTCCCAAGATGGGACGAATACCAGTTTAGAATTTTTCCTAGGGTGGTATGAGCGCTAACTAGAGCGCTCGTCCCATGCAAAAACGAATTCAGGCGAAAAAGCCTATTTAAGGGGCAAAACTAGGGTTTGGGCTCATTTGCATTCGATTTTTCTAGCGTTCGGAGTTCTGAGGAGGAGGATAGAGATTCTGCGAAGCGAAGCGCTACCAAATTTCTTCCAGCAACCATGAGTGCACGAACAGGGTCATCCAACGACGGAGCTGAGGCGAGACCAGTAAGTGCACTGCGCTCTCTATTTTGTTTGTAAAAATTTTAAATGTGCGATTTTTTGTTTTCTTTTGTTTTTAAACTTAAGATCGAAACCCTAAATTACAAATGGAAATGAATGATTTATTTTCTGCTTTGCTTTGGATTTGACAAAATAAACTTTAAGTTAACAAGACCACTAAAATTGTAACAAATTAACCGAAGTTAAACTGCATCCTGAAGTTAAAACCTAGATTTAAAACCTACAATAAACCTAGATTTGTTTTTGTTTTTCGAGTTAATATGAAACCCTAAAAAAAATTGGATGATTTTTTTTGTTTTTAACTGGTTAACTTAGGTTAAAACCTTAAGTAGACCATGTCAAAAATTGTTTGTTTTTTGTTGAGTTAAATGAAACCCTAGATGATAATGATTTTTTTTTTTTTAAACTGGTTAACTTAGGTTAAAACCGTAGGTAGACCATGTCAAAAATTGTTTGTTTTTTGTTGAGTTAAATGAAACCCTAGATGATAATGAATTTTTTTTTTTTTTTTTTAACTGGTTAACTTAGGTTAAAACCGTAGGTAGACCATGTCAAAAATTGTTTGTTTTTTGTTGAGTTAAATGAAACCCTAGATGATAATGATTTTTTTTTGTTTTTAACTGGTTAACTTAGGTTAAAACCATAGATAGACCATGTCAAAATTTTGTTTTTGTTTTTCGTCAATTTAACTAGGATAAAAACCCTAGGTAACAACTGTGTTTATGTTTTGTTTTGAATTCTTTTTAATTTTTTTTTTTTTTGTCAATTTAACTAGGATTCGAAACCCTAGGTTTAAAAAACTGTTTTTATTATTTTGTTTGTTTTTTTTAGTTTAAAAATAGGCTGGAAAACCGTGGGTAAACTATTTTTTATTTGTTGATTTGTTTTTTCAGTTAGAACTAGGCTAGAAAACCATAGTTAAACTATTTTTTATTTGTTAAGTTTTTTGTTTTGTTTATTGCCTGTCAATTTGCACGGTACAATTTAGAAACTGTGTGTACTGACAAGTGTTTTGAACTGCTTTTGCCTAGCTGTACATTGTTGTACGTGTTTATTAGTTTTGTACATTACTGTTTTCATGCTTGGTTTTAATGTTTTGATTTTTTTGTTTGTGCTTTGTGTGATGTGCAGGTTGTGAAGAGCCGGTACCGGGTGCCGACTGTATTCTCTGACGCCCGAGCAGCATTGACAATAGAGGACTAGGCATGTCTTGATGCCCTTGGGCTCAAGCACGTGATGCGGTTGGAGCCAGTGATTGGGGATCGGGCCTACCTGATGGCCTTGATCAGTTTGTGGGATGTGCGGACTAACACATTCCATCTCCCGATAGGGGAGATGACCGTGACCTTAGAGGATGTCTATCGGATTCTTCGGATTTTGATAGATGGGATCCCCATCAGGACGATGGTGCGGGACCAGAGGACAGCCGTACTGACCCGCTGCTTTGGGCATGGGGAGGACTTGGATGTGGAGAGCCCCGTGGAGAGGGCTAAGGAGGATTGTCAGATTGGAGGCATCTTGGTACGATGGTGGTATGAGAGGGGGGTGTTGGGAGCGAGGCACGCACTGCTTATGAGCCTCGTGTCCAACATGCTACTATTAGATTCTTCGGGTGCAAGGTTCCCATGGAACCTATTGGAGGTGGTGTATCGGTTGGTGGACTGCCCGGTTGAGGAGCCCCTGATTATGAGGTGGGGCCAGACACTTTTGGCATAGTTATATGATGAGTTGTATGAGGTCCATTGCCAGAGGCGAAAGGGGATTAGTTGCAGTTATCTGTTACAGAGCTGGGCATGGCAGCATATAGTAGTGGATCGGCCGCTAGGGCTACCTTGGACGACGTGAGCTGAGATGGTGGACCGAGATATTGGGTATGCGGCCTTGTGGTACAAGTCGGAGGAGCGGGGGCATAGTCGATGGTTTGCTGGTGATGTAGGGCACTACATCGAGACTGTCCCGCATGGCCTGAGGCTGAGGAGTGGCTCCGATGAGTTTGGATGGGGAGGTGGCTCATTGGGTGACACGGGACAGAGCAGGAGTACTTCCCCTACGTTCGGGTTACACGATAGTTTGGGGTGCGCCAGGGGTTGCCTGGGGAACCCGTGGTCTATCGACATCGGAGTGATGAGAGGACCCTTGCTTGCCTGATCATCGTGCCATTGGGGGAGGAGGCAGACCCAACTATTGACACCCCGAATGTGGACGACATCGGGGTAACAGCCGAGTATGAGGGATGGTGGACGCTGCGACGATGGCGGGGAGAGGGGCCGCTAGGAGGGGATGAGGTGGCGGTAGTTGGTGCAGATGGTGCAAAGGCACTAGGAGAGGGTTGGGGATCTCCCTCGATAGATGTTGAGATGGTGGAGGTAGATGATGTTGGGGAGGATTTTGGGTTTCTGGATCAGCCAGAGATGCAGGATGCTTCAGAGCACTAGGAGCCTAAGCAGGTTGGGGTTTCGAAGAGGCCGATCCCTCGAGCGGTGCCAGAGGATACAAATGCGAGGTTGCACACTGAGAATGCATGACTGGAGGTGGAATTAGGGGATGCGCTATAGGAGATCATGCGTTTGGTAGGGCTACTTCGAAGATAGGATGAGGAGCTAGGGGATGCGCTGTAAGAGAGGGATCTCTTGCGTATGCAGCTGGCAAAGCGGGAGAACACATTGGTTGCATTTCATCGTCGATAGGGGGATACAGACGCTGCCTAGGAGATGGAGCATCTGTGGACTAACCTTGCAACATATTTTTTATGGGAGAGGTACTTGCTACGACAACGCTGTGATCTGCAAGAGGAGATTATCCACCTCAATGGGCAGGTTCCTACAGTTTCTGTGAGTGGATCGTCACACCGCTCGAGAGGGAGTGAGACTGAGCAGTCAGCATCCTCTCGACGTAGGTGACTGGATGAGGGAGGGGCTAGCAGGTGTGATGAGGGGTCCCATAGGACCCACACCACAAGGGGTAATTCCCGTCGCATCGATCCTACGTGATCATGGTGGCCGACGCCCTAGGCTTGGGGTTTTTGGGGTTTTTGTTTTATGATTGCGGGGTCAGAGGACCAGTTATTGTAGCCTATGGGCAATTTTGATGATATATATATACAGATGCCTTTATTTTGTTTATACACTTGTCGTGTTTTGATTTTGATGCAAGTGTTTGTTGTTTATGAATGTATGTTTATTTACGTTGATGAATGCACATTGTATTATGAATGCAAATGCTTCTGATTTTTATGCTATGTAATGGAATGAATGAAATGTTTTGTTGATAACTTGGCGTTGGCACCATGGACTGTATAGAACTTATGGCTTTGTGTATGAGATGATTGCCTTATGACGTGACTTTGCACTTGTACATAGTTTTTTTTTTTGGAATGTATGAAAATGGATTGTATACAACAGTTGGCTTGGAATGTAGCTAAGCTTTTCTGAGATTCAGTTGTTTTAACTAACTAGCCAAGACTGTACTGTTATCTGATAAGGTGTTTGGCCAAAGTATGAATCGTGCTTGTTTTTGACCAGGTTATTTCACATCCCTGTGTGTGCAATTGAGTTTGTTTATGTGGTATTTGTCAGGATACCGCCAGTGCCAGATGGGCTTTCAACCAAACCTGTACTGAGGATCACCTAATTAGCTCCACTAACTCCTTTGTTGTATTTAGTCGATTAATCTATTTTTTGATCTAGGATACCATAAGCTAGCTCATCCACATGCAAACATTGATCTGCACACAAATAAATGTGACAGATATATCGTCATGCGGGAGGTTTGCCACCAGGTGACCGATAGGCTATCCACCAAACCGGTACTCGAGGTTCACCTCATGACCTTTTGAATGCTGAGAGTTCTAGGGATTCAAGTTCGACTCCCTTCTTTTCTTCATTTGTATTGGGATACTTGCTCTTTTTATAGTGATGAAAATCACTGTTTATTTTTGTTTTTTCTTTCTTTTGAGCAAGGGATTTTGAATTTTGGAGTGATGAGAATCACTATTGCTTGTGCTTTTTGATGTATGCACTTTGGGGGATTTGATGTCAATTTTGTAGTGTTTGACTTTTGCAAATTTTTGATGTTTTTGCAACTTTTTAAGAACTTGGGATTCTTGGGGAATTGGGTAGAGAAGATTCTTGTCCTTTTGCCAACTCTTAGCATTCTTGGGGTCACTCGCACAGGGGGATGAGCAAGATAACTTTTTCATTGTATGGTATCCTATACTGCTTTTATAGGTTTCATCTTTCATTGACACAACTTGGGAATTTGTTTTTATGTGCTTTTGAACTTGTGATGGGATGCTACGTAACAAGGTGTTTTTCAAGGAAAACTCTACCATTGTAACTTCTGTCTATTTTTTGTACAGTTCTTGGCTAGAGATTTAAAGATAGCTGAATGACGAAAGCTCTAAATACATTTAGATGATAGTGGATTTATGATATGGCAAAATGGTGAATGGCATTTATTTTTGTTGTATGGTTTTCCAAGTGAAAAATGTGACAGGGGATGGTTTTACCAAGTAATGACAATCTATGGTGCCTTTGGACCATATGACCAACAAATATGCAATGGATGGATGTGATGCCTATGCAGCTATTATGCAGTGCTTTGATTGATGAAGTATGCATGAGAATGAGATGCAAATTTTTTTGGTTGTGATTTTGATGATTTTTGTTGTTTTTGAATTTTCTTGATGATGACCAAGAGATTGCGAGAATCCTTGGAGCTTTTTGGTTTGACCAAAGGGATTATGGGCATCTTTGGAGCATTTTGGGGATTGACCAAGCGATTGTGGAAATCCTTGGAGATTGTTTTTTGGGATTGACCAAGCGATTTAGGAATCCTTGGAGCTTTTTGGGATTGACCAAGTGATTTAGGAATCCTTGGAGCTTTTTGGGTTGGGCTTGGCTCTCTTTAGATATGGAATGGCCTCAAATGACTGATGTTCAAGGGTTCTAGTTCCTTGATTCCATCAAGAGAGGCTAGCCGGTATGTTCCAGGTCCTATTTTACTTTCAATCACATAAGGACCTAACCAGTTTGCCGCGAACTTGTCCCGGAGATGGGGAGGCAAGTTGGGGTTCTATTGGTTCTCTTTTAGGACTAGGTCACCAACCTGAAAGTCCCTCGGGTGAACTTTCATGTTGTATGCCCTCTTAAGTCGCTCTTGGTAGATACGCAAATGCTCAAGAGCATTTACGCATCGTTCTTCAAGCAACGTAAGCTGGTCTAACCGGGCCTGTCGTGCGGTGTCATCATCGATGAACTCTTGCATTGATATGCGCAGGGAAGGAATTTCCAACTCAAGAGGCATGACTGCCTCGGAGCCATACACCAACAAAAATGGAGTTGCCCTAGTGGGTGTCCGAATGCTAGTGCGATAAGCCCACAGGGCAAGTGGGATCTGTATGTGCCAATCCTTATGACTATCTACGACTATCTTTTTGAGAATGGCAACTAGCATTTTGTTTGATGCCTCTGCTTGCCCATTTGCTTGCGGATAATAGGGTGTTGAAAAATTGTGCTGAATTTTGTACTTTGTGGTCAAAGCACGCACGTCTTTTTTCTTGAAGGACGTCCCATTATCCGAGATTATCTTGGATGGAATACCAAAATGACATATGATGTTATGCAAAATAAACTCCGCGATGCGGGGTCCAGTCATAGAGGTAAGCGGAATTGCTTCCACCCATTTGGTAAAGTACTCTATGGCTGTTATGATGAACGTGTGACGGTCGGACGACATAGGGGAGATCTTTTCAATTAGATCTAAGCCCCACTGCGAAAAGGGCCAAGCCGATTGGATCGGCTGCAAGGCCTAAGAAGGTACATGTGTGAGATTAGCATGGTGTTGACACTTCACGCACTTCCTAACATAAGCGCTACAATCTCGCTCTAAATATGGCCAATAGTAGCCCATGCGAAGAATGCGCTTAGCGATGGCCATACCACTGAAGTGGCCACCGCATGTACCATCGTGTGCTTGGGCGATCGCCCAAGTGGACTCTTGCTAGTCCAAGCAATGAAGGAGGATTCCATCGTAGCTATGATGGTACAGAATGTCTCCTAACAAGACATGTTTTGCCACTCTTTGTTTAAATGATCTCTTTGCGATCGACGACAACCAAAGTGGGAGGCTACCTAACTTGAGGTAGTCTCGGATGGGTGAATACCAATCCTTCTGATCTGAAACCTTGATGGCATGAACAACCAATCCCTCTTGAAGTTCCTCCCTAGAGAAAGCTGAGCGGGAAAGAATCTACAAGAATAGCATTGTGTTGCTATTAATGGGAGTAGGGGAGAACAAGGACCCCCAGTTGGCATGTTTCAAATGATCGAGGAATCTAGTGAACTTATCCGAAGATGGTTCAATCTGGATCAAATGGACTCCTGGCGATGAGTCAGAGCTTGCACGCTCCATCGCGAATTGCGATAGTGTTTTGACTTGAATAGTTGTCATATCACCAAAAAGGTCTTGCGGGATAAGTGACCCCAAGGAGGCCATAGTGTCCACAAAATGATTCGATGATCGAGGGAGTGCCTCGATGTCGTACCATTCAAGTTTTTCTAGGAGTTTGTCCACAAGGGCTTTGTAGGCCTGCAAGACTAGGCATTTACACTGAAATACCCCTTTCACTTGGTTGACTATTAGCAACGAATCACCAAAGATGTTCAAGCATTTGATGTTCATGGTGATTGTTGTCTGAAGACCTATGAGCAAGGCTTCATATTCAGCGTTATTATTGGTGCACGGGAAGTCAAGTTTAAATGACAAGGGGATTGGAGCCCCTTATGGTGTGAAGAATACAATTCCCGTGCCACCTCCTTGTTCACATTTAGAACCATCAAAGAACAGGGTTATGTCGGCCTATGACTCAGGCGCATCAGAATCTGGCGATTCTGAGACATGGAAGACCCCATCATCGGGTAGTTCTACTATCAGAGGTTGATCATCTTCAAGAGGAGCCTCTGCTAGTTGATCGGCTATGACTTGACCTTTAATGGATTTTTTTCCAATGAACTCTATGTCAAACTTCGTCAACAACATGATCCATTTCGTCATGTGGCTACTATGATAAGTATGACTCATCATGTATCTCAATGGATTTTCTTTAGACACAACATACGTTGTGTTGCCCAACATGTAGTGGCATAGCTTTTTGGTAGCAAACACCACTGCCAAGCAAAGCTTCTCGACGTATGCATAGTTAAGTTCATAACTGACCAAGGTGCGGCTAAGATAGTAAGTAGCCTATTCTTTGTGAAGTTCATTCTTCTAGGCTAGCATGGCACCCAGTGCCACCTTAGTAGCTGAGATGTATAAATAGAATGACACTCCTGGTCTAGGTGGTGCCAATACTAGCAACAAAGCCAAGTACTATTTTATGTCATCAAAGGCTAACTAGCACTCGTCATCCCAATGGAATGCTACCCCCTTGTGCAATAATTTGTTCATGGGTCGGCACTTGTCAGATAGCTGTGCTATGAAGCGCTTGATCGATGTGACCTTTCCCAGTAGGCTTCTGAGCTGCCTGATGGTAGTTGGGGGGAGCATCTCAAGGATTGCCTTGACTTTGTTTGGGTCCACCTTGATTCCTCGCTTTGAGACTATGAAACCCAAGAGTTTTCCAGATGTGATGCCAAATACGCACTTCTTGGGGTTTAGTCTGACCTTATGTTCTATGAGGTGATCGAGGATCTTTCTCAAGTCAACGAGATGATTTGGGCACAAGAGGGACTTGGCCAACAAATCATCCATGTAATCTTCCAAATTTTTGTGCATGTAATCATGGAAGATGTACGTCATGGCACGTTGGTAGGTGGCGCCGACATTTTTAAGGCCAAAAGGCATGACCTTATAACAAAATGTCCCCCAAGGCATTGTGAACGCCGTTTTGAATTGGTCTTTGGGATTGATACGAATCTGGTTGTATCCTAAGAAACCATCCATTAGGGAGAGCATTTCGTGACCTGTTGTTGCGTCTACCAATGCATCGATGCTTGGCAAGGGAAAATCATCCTTAGGACTCGCTTTGTTTAGATCTCAAAAATTAGTGCATATGCGAATCCTCCCGTCGGGCTTCTTGACGGGAACCATGTTGGACAACCATGGCGGATAATCCATGCAGATGACAAACTATGCATCCAACAACTTCTACAATTCGTCTTTGACCATTAAGGCCACTGTTGGGTGCATCTTACGTAGTTTTTGCTTCACTGGCTTGACTGTCGGATCAAGCGTCAGGTTATGCGTGACTAGCTATGGATCTAGCCCCGGCATGTCTTTGTATGACCATGCAAAAACTTCCTTCTTCTCTTTGAGAAGGGCAATGTAGTCGGCTTGCTCTTCGAGGGATAGGCTTACCCCTAGCTTGAGAATCTATGGATTCATTGGATCTGAGCCGATGTCTACGTCAGTTGTTTCTTCAACTGACATGTGTGATCCATCCTCCAGCTGGTGTGGAGTCAAGATCAGGTGGATATCATCTACTGAATTAAGATCTACGTTGGGAACCTCGGGTTCCTCTTCAGCATGAAAGACATCCTGAGTTGGCCCAGGGGCATGATGAAACATCTCATCGAAAGGCCAATACTCTAATGGTGATGGGGGTGAATTAGCGTGATCCCAACCTATGGCATCTAGGTCTAGATGCAATGGTCATGCTGGATCGATTGGATTGTGGATGGGGGTGGTTAAGTCAATGGAGATCATGTTGATGAAGTGGGTTTTATCTCCATTACCGCGGGTGTGATACTTCTGACTTCTTGGATGATCTCCGTGCTTGAGATCTGGCTCTGTAGGGATGGGCACGAATGGATCGGCCCTATGTATGGAGAGGAGGATAGGGTCCACCCTCGAAACTAATGTTGCTATGGGGATTCTCAGTGAAAGTTGCTCTTTATGTGCCCAAAGTGGCGGATTCAATAGTTGGTTCCACTGGATCGGGTCTATGGGGACTACTTGTGGATGATTGCTATCAGACTCTAAAGGGTCCCATGGTGCCATTTCCTCTATGAACTCATCCTCAGAATATTATTCTTGATTTTCTCTATACCCCCTTTATGGGCGAGTCCTCGACCTTTCTCCTCTTTCGAGCGAAGGGAGAGGGTTGTTAAGGCTAACAAGGTTAATTGTCCATGAGGGGAGATAGTCCCCAAATGTGTAGGTCGTATTAGGGTTGGCATATGGATCTAATGCCATCCCATCCTTGTTGCCTATCCCTAGGCCATGCATATTTTCCACCAAGATGTCTAGGGGTAAGGGGTGGTTGAACCCTATGCCCGATTTGTCATACGACATCTGGTACCGTGGTCGGTAGAGGACTCGTATGCCTTGCTCATACCTGCCTAACCCGTATCCATGCCAATTGCATTGGTCAAGATACTTTAAAGCAAAATTTGGGTTAGAGAGATAATTGACATCTCCTGTGAAAGGTTCTTCATCATCTTCTTCTTGTATGCATGGTTCACTGCCATGATCAAGGCCCCCATACACAAAATTGGTCTGGTTCGGCAGGTAGCCTAGGGAAACAATGGTACCAATGGGGAGGTGAGGTCTCCCCATGTCCTGCATGGACTCTAATGTAGGTGTTGCGATAATATTTTGCACTAAGTACTCCCCCAGGCCCGTGTTGGCCATTTCAATAGTAATTGTTGACGATTGGGCGGAAGGGAATGATAGTTCTTCCTGAATCCACTCCATGTTAGGTGGACTAGGTGTCTTGACTTCCATTCCATTAGATATCTCCTTGGTGGAGATGGTTGAGACTAAAGGTGTTTCTTCTTCTATGGGTCTCTTCCCTTTATCCTTCGTTGTAGCCACTTCTGGTGGCGTCGTTGGTGAAGGATCAGTCGATGAAGATGAACCCAATAGTGGATTTGATAGCAGTGATGCCTTCAGAATCAGACCCTTTTTGGATGGATTTAACTAGAAATCCATGTGCATTGAAGGAAGGGTCGATTGGGGCATCAATTGCACCATGTTGTAGTATTTGAAGGGTTCTAAGTCCACTGGGACTACGTGCACTTGACCTTCAAATGTGTACTTCAAACACTGGTGGGCTATTGAAGGGACACACTTCATGTCCCTAATCCATGGCTGACCCAACAAGATGTTGTAGGCCATTTCTCCCTCCAGTATATGGCACAACGTAGGGATTATCTTTTGTCCCACTTGGATGGGTAGGACAATTGTGCCCACTGTCGAGCATATTGCGTCATTAAATGCTCGTAGTGTGTATGTTGAAGCCATGATATGAGATGCGGGCAACTTTAGGTGCTTCAAGGCTGTTGTCATTATGATGTTACTGGACGAGCCAGTATCCACCAATACTCTCTTGTAGGGGATCCCGTTGACCCGTGTGATAATGTGCAGGGGTGGATCCGCCATGTTGCCAGTCACTAACTTTAACTCATCCTCCCTGAAGGTGATGATTGGCTCTGTGCATCTTTTAACATGCCCCACGAAATTATTGAAAGAATGTGCCTCATGGGGCTGCAACTCGATGGCTTTCAAAATCTCCATTAGAGCTTCTCGATGAGGTGGCGATTGTTGTATAAGCTCATATATGGAGAGCCTAGCTGATGTGGTCTTTAAAATCTCGGTAAGCTTATTCTGTATTATGATCACAGTCCTAGGCAAAGGAGGTTGTACATGGTGATTTTGTTGTTGTGGTGTTGTGGGCACCTCTACTATAGTTGTCATGGGGGCAGCTATGCTTGGATACCTCCTGTTTCGAGTCACTATGCTGATCATTCCAACGTACCCCTGCATTGGGCAATTTTGCATGATTTCGTTCACTTGGAGGGGTTTTGCCGGTGCATCATGAGCGGGCAAAGGATCCTTGAAAACCTCCATATTCTAGTTGCCTGGTGCTATGGGGTTGTCCACCGCCAATGTTTTGTTATCTATTAAATCTTGCACCAAGCCTTTGAATGTCCAGCAAACGTTAAGGTCATGTCCTCTCCATCGATGAAATCGACAGTACAATTCTTCCCTATAGCCATTTGGTTCGGTATAGGGTCTATAGGTTGGACTTCTGGGAGGTTGATCAAATTTGCCGTAGACAAGCGGTCGAATAGGGAGTCTCTAGACTCCATATAAGGCGTAAACTATCACCAAGGGTGACGCGGCTGATTCTACTTTTGTCGATTGTTCTCTTGCTCATAGTTGTTGGGAGGCACTGCCTGATAATTACCCTTTTGAGGTTGCATTGCTTGGGCAGGCCTGGGGACATTGATTGCAACCTCATTAACCACTGTGGGTTTTTGTTGTGTGGTCCCCTTCTTGTTGTTGCTTTTGGACCATTCTTTTTTCTTAGGTTTTGCAATTTCTCCATCATGAACTTTAATCTCCTCTATGATCCTGGCTTGTGCCAAGGCTTCTTCCAAGGTGGCATATTGATGTAGCTGCAATAGTCCGGAGATTGGTCTTAAACAACTCTTGGCAAACATCTATGTGAGATCAAACATCGGAAGGAGGTATGGCAGCTTTGAAAGTAGCGTCCTCCACCGATTCCCATATGCTGCCATGGTTTCCTCTTCATATTGCTTGAGGCTAGCAAGATCACTTAGCGATGCCTTCTTCTTAGTGTTGAAGGCAAAGCGTTCAAGGAATGCATCGACTAACTGATCCAAGCTATGGATGCTATGCTTTGGTAATTGTGTGAACCAGTCCGAGGCAGGGCCTGCAAACGTGGTTATCAAAGTTCTCAAAATCAAGGCATCGTTGTCTTGAATGCTGAAGCATTCGTTCAGGAAACTAGTTATATGCTCTTGCACATCTTCCTCACCCTTAAATTTTGCTAATTGGGGTAGCTTGAAATGTTTTGGGTAAGGAAGCACTAGCACCGACAGATGCACTGGATGACTACGGAGTAATCGTAAAGTGGGCTTTTGGGGCCTACAAGTTTTAGTTTCCACAGACTCCAAACGCTCCAAGAGTGCTTTGTATGCATCGGAGGACTTAATCTCCTCCTTCATAACTTGATCTCATTGTGTGTTGCGAGGAACTGGAGGCCTATAGAGGGGTGGCCGGATAGCACCTCCTCTGCCTTGATAGGGAGTTTCGGCCCGCTCTTCCTCTTGTTCATACTTCTCATAAGCTTCTCTAGGAGTTCTTGGGAGAACCCAATGAATAGGGGTGGGCACCCACGGAGGGTACCCCTCGTTGTTCTTGGGAGTGGCCTCCCGCTCATGTCTAGGGGGTCTTAGAGGCACCTCTTGGTAAGGTCTTGGAGACCTATCTTGCACTATAGGGTTGTGCCTCTCGTACCTTTCCACCCTCTATGTTTGGGGGGTCTGAACCCTTTTATGCACAGTGGTGCAAAGCAGCTCATTTGTTTGGCGTTAGATGCGTTCTTTACTAAGGTGATATAACTATTCTAGCTGTTGTTGATCCTACTCAAGCTATATGATCTATGCTTTGTGGGTGGCATGTCTAGCAAATGCTAGGTCAATTTGCTCTATTGTTTTTATCCTAGGATGCCTGGATGCCTCTCCTATGCATCTGTCTTGGTTTTTGGGATCCGAGACTTCTATGTGGCGCTTCCCTCTGTCGAGGTTGGCAAAATTTACTTGAGGCTCTAGCCTTAGTGGGTGGCCCTGATACATAGAGGGTGTGAAAGTGCATTGCTCCCACATTGTATATTGCTCTTGAGGAAGGTAAGGGTCTTCCTCATGCTCTCTTTCATAAGTAAAAAATGAATGGGCGGATTTGGCTCACCCTACATGATGAGCCTTGTGCTCTAGATTGGGTCTTGTAGTTCTAACAACAAGAGGGGGTAAAGTTGGGATAGTGTAATCATGTGGCCCCTCACGTCGAACTCTACATTGTCTTAGCGCCTCACTACACGGTGACTGTGCATACTGGGTGTTTATGGTATCTTCCCCATCTATACTGAGTGCCACATGTATGGTTCCTTCCCAAAAGGGGCTATGTGTCCCTATAGCCTCATTCTGTCAAGGCACAAAGTGGACTATTGTGTGTGTCAAACCGCCAAGGTGGAATAACCAAGTCCTTGGAGCTGTAGCGGAGGTGACTTGTGCGCCCTTGGTCATTCTCCATAGAGTTTGCCCATGACTGGGCTTGGCTACGGGTGAACACCATTGTGATACCTCTCTACAAAGTGCATAGATTCTTTTTATCTTTTGGTTATGATTTTTATAATTTTTTTTTTTTGTTACACTAAGCAAAAATGAACACACACACGCAAAGCAATGATTATCTCTTTAAAGGATTAATGGTGTGTCCTAAACCTGGTTTTAGTGTGTTTTTGATGATTTTGTTTTGTTTTTGAAGGTTTTTTTGTAAAGAAAATTTAAATGCATAATGAAGGCTCATATGACTCCCATACATGGTCGCCCCTTCGATATACCATTGCTAGGCCGATATACCAACCTCTCTATATACCCGCCCTTATGAGAGGGAAACTATAGGTACATGAGAGCAGATGGTATGTGGTACGTAGGTGGTACGAAAGGGGGATTGTCCTATTTATGACACCTACCATAGAAGACTTATCCTCGCACATTGGGAATCACCCCAGCGACACTCGGTCATATTTCGTCAGGATTTACATCGAGCAACAGTGACAATCGGGGTAAATGGATGCAAAAATCAAGCCAAGGTGGTGATGAAATCCACCATTGGTCTTGATCAAGGTCTGGAGTTTTACGACCAGCTCCTTGGTTTAAAAATGCCATGTGATGTGTGTGGGGTTATTTTTAATTAAAATTAAAACAGGCAAGCAACCAACTTTCCCTAAGAAAACAAAAATCAAGTAGAAAATAGAAACAAAAAATCAGAAAATGACAGGAACAGTTTAGGACCTTTACCTCTTTTCTGCCCATACCTGCTGCTTCTGATCCTTGGCCCTGAAACTGCACTGACATAAATTCATCTCTGGGTGAGATGAATACCATAATAGGATTCGTCCTAGGCTAAAACAAAATTGAATTCATCCCTAGGTCAAACGAATTAAAGTCTTGTATTCACCACAGGCTGAAACGAACAACAGACAGAGTTCAAAAAATGGTACCTGTAAGAAAGAAAAAAAAAAATTTGATCAGTTTCTTGATCTCAAAAAAAGTAGGGGACAGGGTCCCACCGTGATCGCCACTGAAAACACGAGATTCTGAAATATGTAAAGGAAACACTAAAGCTCATGCAATGCAAAACGAAAGATAACGCTTTAAGTCCTATGAATTTGAATGCATGAAATGAGAGAAAAAGATGAGTTGAAACAAGATAAAAGTAAGCATAGAAGGCATAGCCCTCTTTATTTATACTCTTTTAACATCGGTTACAAAGACGTCTCCTCCCTTTTTAGGGGCTAGGAGCGTTATCATGTTTCGGTTACAATAGTGACTAGTGATCCTCCTTCCGCGTGCCCACATGTAAAATGGGCGGGCCAAAGTGTTGCCACCACTGGTTTGAATGATTCCTTGATCCCTACTGCTCCTCCTACATTCAAAGAAACAACAAATCATTAGTAGCACCTATTGCAAATATTGAAATGTTTGATCTCTAAAGCTAATGGAGGATGCATGCATAAGATTAACTAAATTGATAGACAAACTGACTCCAAATAACCTACAAATTTCATAGAGACTAGAGAACGTTAACAGGAAGTCACTGTAATTAAAGCAGTCGATAAACTCGTCATAAATCGATATTCATCCCAGATCGAGACAAGTAAAACTGCAACAAAATAGGAATCGTCCCGGGTCAGGACGAGTAAACCTGCAACAAATTGGGATTCATCCTGGGCAGGGATGAATAAACCTACAAGTAAATGGGATTCCTCCTGGGCAAGGATGAATAAATCTGTAAGTAAATGGTTAAAGGCAATGCCCAAAATGTCTCATCTCTGAGGTTCCAAGTGACCTGCAAGGTTAGGGCTTAGATAAATAGGGGTGTTTTGAGAAGACCCAAAAGGTCGGATTGCCCCAATTCGGCTTCAATCACCGGGGATCTGAAAAAGTTACCTGCATGTTAGTGAAGACAAGATATAAAATAAACATGCTAGAAAATGTTTAAAATCAACTAAAACTTGGAATCTGATCTATTTAACCAGCATGAAAACAGATCCAAAAATAACAGTGGCAAAATCTGCCACAGATCCGTAATCATTCCAAGGTGGAACGATTAGGCCTGCCGTAATGCGGGGCATTCCGGCGGTCAAGGCGCCCATCATTTGGACCTTTGTTTCGGCCCCAATCCACTTGGTATTGGTCCAAAAATAGGTTTATTCAGTGTTGTCGATGAATTGATAGTGCAATGTGGCCAACTATCGGGTCCTTGGATCCAGATTCACACTTCCAATAACCACCCAATGAACTCCCTTGCAAAAGATATCAAGGATGTGGAAGAGGTGAATCAAAAGGTAAGGCACAGTGATAAATTGGCAGCACTTCGTTGCTCCAAATGCTCCCAACCTATCCTTTTTTGGGTGAGGAAGCTCACCAATTTATAGACCCAAGGGGTCTCTTTGGATAGGCATGCAAGGGTGCCACTTGGTGGTCATGCCTTCACATGAGGGAGGAGATTCCTCCCTGACTTGGGCCCTCATTTCTACCTTTGTGACAGTTTTCTGATGCTCATTTTGCCCACTTGCACGCATGCGAGGCAGAGAGTAGTAATTGACTGTCTTCCACTATTGTTTGTCATGATTTTTATTTTTTTTCCCGTTGAACCTAGAATTCATCTTACCCTGGGATGAAATGGAATTCATCCCTGGTTGGAACAAAATCTAGTCTGTATTTGTCCCGATGTGGGACGAATTTGGAGCAAAGTGTCTGGAGGTGCCCAATTGCTTTTTGACCTTCCAAAACTGCTGCTAGAGTGGCTAGGACCACTATTAAACCTCTGAGGGATGCCCTGGGGTCTGTGTGTGTCAATTCGATCAGTGCTTGTAGCCACATAATCGGATTGGTGTCATTTTTGTGTCTACACACATACACAACCTTGCTCTGATACCAAATGGAAGTTCTTTAGGTGGAGAGATAAAAAATAGCAATAAAACAATTCTTATCTAAGACAAATAGAACATTAATGGAGCATGGATATCACCCAAAAATATTTCAAGAGTGTTTATTTATTAAGCTAAACCAATTATGAATGCCAAATGATGAAATATGCTCAGCCTAAAGCTCCAATTTCAGCAAACTATGTTGCTAGTCCAAACCAAAAATTTTGATCTATAATTAAAAAAAGCACACAAATATAAACTAAAAAAACTCCACATAAAAGCTCCACAATTGTGCACACTGAAATATTCCTGTTCTTCTCATATCAAAAATATCCCAATTACAAAATATATAATGATCAATTAGCTAAAATAAGCTAAAAACTAAAAAAACTAAAAAAAGCTAAAAACTAGCTTTTTATAAAAAACAACCTTTATTATGCCACTTTGCATGTTGTTTTTTATTTATTTTTAAATTAACTAAAAATAATAATTTGCATGAATAAAGCACTCTATTTAATATATTTTTCATGTGCTTTATTATTACAACTCATAATTATTAATTTAATAATTATGGGTGACTTTTGACATAACCCTCAATAGACATTAATTAATTATTTTTTTTAAAGGAAAAGGCATTCTCATAGTAGCATTAACTATGCTTATATTTTCCTTAGTTTTTATCTCATCATAATTGTTATTTTCTATACCGTCTCGTCTAGAACAAAAGGTCATTCTAGAAAAAAGTAACTTCATAACAACAACCCAACTTATAAAACAATGAGTAGAAGAATTATTAGAAATAACTAATTTTTAGTGTAATATAAATATAAAGTGATTGCCCTTCTTCTCTATATGTTTTATGGATGGAATAAAATAAAATTTGGGTGGTTATATTTAATTTAAATTTATTATTAATGTTTTGCTCTTTATAATCGATATATGTTCTATATAAATGAAATATTTAATTTCTATAGTGTATCTTGAACAAAAAATTATGTGGGTAAGGATAAAGGCTTTAGTTTAATCCATAGTTAGATGGATTTAGAAATCATACAAAAAATTAATGCCTTTAAATCATCCTTAAAACTATAACGAAACCATTAAAAAATATGAATATCTAAAATATTAAATACCCAAGATCAGTTGTTACAAGTAGGTAACAATCGTGAATTGAGAATGACCATTTTTGACATATTACATCAGGATGAGTAGGTAATGAGGGACGGTATGGGATATATTTCTAGGTTATTGTTTGAGCAGTATGGTGATGGATCCTTGTACAATTTATGAATAAGAGTAACCTAGCATGAAAAAAGGATCTAGATAAAATCCATGATAGTTGGAAGGTAATAACGTCTTGTTATTAATAAATTGGTAAGTGAGATCAGGTCTAGAGCTAAATAAATAACATGGTCATAGTTGACTCTAAAGTAGTGTATAATCAACTAAGCATTAGACATATATGTTAAATAACCACTTCTTGGAAAAACTAAGATAGGTTAGGGTAAGTGTCCCCCTCTAAATATTATGGGCCTTAGAGGATAATTCCAAGTTGTGGTTCTATGACTCATTGTCAGAACCCAAATTTTGACCTTAACTCTAATTTTTTTAATAAATATTACTCTAATCCCATCCTGAAGCTAACCTAAGCCTATGTGTTGTGACATTAACTGTCACTAAGTTTTTCATATATATATTATATATATATATATATATATATATATATATATATATATATATATATATATATATATATTTATTTATTTATATTTATTTTCCACGTTTAGATTCTCCTAGACTTCAACATCTTACATATTTTTGGTTACATAAGTGTATCAGGTGAAGTCACTGGATTTACAAGCCATCACTCTCATTTATCATTCAATGAGTTTGTTTTAACCCCCCTCTTCCATTATTTCATAAAATGTATGCTATCCTTCTCAAACCATATAATTATTTCTATGTTGGTTCTAGGAGCGATCTAAAATCGACTGTCCTCTCATCCACATGATGATCTAGTCATTCCATTGCTAAGTCTCATTGCAAAACATGTTTCGTGGAACAATAAATTAGGTAATCCTTTCTATCCTAATACCTTTTAATAGAGTTACCTATTTTCAATCATTCACATGTTATTATATAACATTGCTTGTACAAATATCTAAAAAATAATATTTCCTTTCTAACTAGTGATTTTTCAAGCTTGTATTAATAAATGTCATAATTAATGATAAATATTACACCAAGATTATGTATTTATAACAAAGTGTTTGCTTATCAACGGTCTTATGATAACATGAATATATCTAAACTTTATCATCTTCCACAAATAGATAAGATATTCATACAAAGCTAGTAATTAGTCCTTGGATTACATAATATATTTAAAAAATATAACCAACTTACATACACATAATGGTTCACTCATCAATATTAGAAACCCAAATCAAAAAAATTCCATTATCATATCAATAACACCATATTACCATAAATATTTAACCACAATAAATTACACAACATAATTACCCTGAGAAAAATCTCATAGGGAAAACCTAGCCTCAAAGTCTACTTCTTTATTAAATTCATAAATAAAAGATCAATTCATACAAAGTACAAAAACATCCTTGGTTATCACAACCAACTAAGGAGTTGCATTGATATTCATAGCTATTCACAATGGATTAATCATTCAAATCATATATTTTATTAACTCTGATGTCAATGCATGGGTGGTCTTTCATATTCATATGGAAATAATCTATTACAATAGTTTTCAACTTGATTTTGGCAATAGGCTTCACCTTTCTCCTTTAGCAAGATACACATGGTACTTTCTGGTATCCCAAGGCATAACCTATGTAATCTCAAATACCTCCTTACCATATACATTTCATTGCTAGAAGTATTTTGAGAAAAACAAGCATCAAGTATACTCATTCATTAACACCACAATAGCTTTACTATATAAGCAACATAAACTAATAACTCGTCACCAAAAATTCATCATTTTGTAGCCATGGTTTTCCCATCTATTGAATAATACTATCTGGAGTCTTAACACTACATTTCGAGCCCAATCAAACAAAACCAAAACTAGAGTAAACCTTATCTACCAAAAGTCTAGTATTCGAAAGGTTGCTACAAGAATGCTTCTCAAAGCTATACTATCTAACAATAGGCCCTTCTATTAGAGCATACTATTATTTTAGGTATGAGTCCAAAGGATTTAAATACAAAATCCGTGATAACACATGAGCGACTATCACAAGCTTAGCCTATATTTTTATATTTATTACTTCAAGCACCTACAACAAGGTATCAATGAAGCAGCCCCATCCTATGAGCATGTCTAAAATAAATAAAGGCTTACCAACGAAACCAAGAAAAAGCTCTTTACATAAAGATACACATTTTTAAGAGAAACTTTGGATGGCATCTATAATTAAATGAAATATTTTAATATTGCCATAGATTTGCTTTAAAGCATCTCTTCAACCAAGGACATATAAAACTCTCTCAAAGCACTCTTGCTTAGTAATAATCACCTACTACAAATAATATTTACTTAGGTATAATATTATTTGTTAACTACCCTATTCAAAGAGACCTCATACGTTAGAAGGATTTCAACAACTAAAGTCCATTAATTCACAAATAAAACCTCCACCGAAGTCTCAAATTATCTGTAAAAGAACAACAAGGTCTTCTTACCATATTCCTCTTTCTTTGGTTGGTCAAGACCCCTAGGTATCAACGTTATCTAAGCATGCACCTGGGTGGTTTACTGTTCACCAAAATCTTCCTATTTCTTTCCAAAAGCTACCTAGTATAATTATTCTACTAGGTACACTTAATAAGAATTGACTCTAAAATTGCTAACACTACGTCTATCATTTGACTAAAGCTATAATTGAGTTAAAATGGAAAACATTCTATGTCCTCCAATTTCTATGAGAATAAATTTTAGTTTCTATTCGATGTCACAAGGTAGGTTTCAAATTTTATTATATATCATGATCATCATCTCTTCATTAAATAAAATGGCATTTCATTTCCTTTAAATGTAGTCACATAACATACACTATAACTATTCAACATCATCTAGATAACTAGAAAAAAATTCAAAATAGGGTCTACCTATATTTTCTCTTGGTTTCAAATGATTCTTTTCGAACTATTCTAGCGTACGTCCCCCATTGCTCTCTCCCCATTTTTTCTAAGCCCTCACTTTTTGTTTTTTTTTCTATCTCAATACCTTTACCTTCTTCTCGATGACATTACTAGTGACACATAACTCAAGCACACTGTTACACACTTCTTATTCAAAAGCATCATCCATTTTAACCTCCTATGACCTCCATGATAACATATTATGCTCCCTTTCTATGCCCTAGTTGGAAACTATGTTCGTTCAAGTCCTAGGTGGCTAACCAACAACAACTTATCTTGAGTTAAAATGATGGTCTAATTAATAAAAATATTTTTGGACAATCCTCTCTCCGAGTTTACTCTTCCCAAATTATTTTCTTACATTGACACAATACCAAAGGTAATTCATAACATTATTAGCGAAATATCCTCAAGTGTCATTAAATCTATTCAAACACTTATTTTATTCCAATTACAATAATGTCAAGGCAATAGTGCCATCATTGGATAATCTCATTTATCTCAACCAAAAGAAACAACATAGTTAACAAAATATTATCAAAAGTAAAACAACACATCCTTTTACTTTTGTGGCATCCCTTTCACATGGTTAAGTCCTTCTTCCTCTCATGAGAAAGTCTATTGCTATAACAATATAAAACTATAAGTAGCATCATAATATTTCATTAAATCTATGTTTTGTAAGAAATAAGCATGGAGTAATCAATCAAATTTTTATAATTTTTTTTTTTAAAATTTTATAATAAAAATTGGGGGCCAAATTCATCCTACCCCTCTTAGGCTTAACATAGTCCTCTATGTGTCATAGTAATTCAAACATAAATCAACTATTACATAGTATTTTCAAACAAGTATGGAAAATATTTTTACATGTTTGCTACTTTCTCCCAAGTAGTGTTTCTCTTGAAATAGTGGTCCCACTGGACCTTGCATTGCTCCAAGATCCCTTTCCTCATTGTTTTTTATCATAATTCAAGGATTTTTACTAGTCAAACCTATATAGCCTTTGGATTTGCCATCTGGAAATTAGAAAAATCCCACACATAGTTAGGATTGGCTACATATTTTCTAAGTAATGAAATATAAAAGGTGTCATGAATATTTGACATACTAGGTGGTAAGGCAAGTTGGTATGCCATGGAACTGATATTTTCTATAATTTCAAAAGGTCCAACAAAATGTGGATTGTGTTTTGTGGACTTAATAGCACCCTTATGTGGTCTCACCCTCAAAAAACACTCTATCATCCACAACAAACTCCCTTGTTGACCTCTTAAGGTTGGCATAATTTTTTTGATGATTTGTAGCTTCTTTAAGTCTTTCTCTAATTGTCCTTAATTTTTGCTCCATTTATTTGACCATATTAGGTCCAAGTACAACCCTATCCTCTGGATTGTACCAAGATAATGGTGTCCTACACCTCCTACCATATAGAGCTTCAAGTGGTACCATATCTAGGGTTAAATGGTGATCGTTGTTGTAGGAAAATTCTACCAAGTACAGGTAATCTTCCCATCAGGTTTTTTGATCCATACAATACATGTGAAACATATCCTCTGAAATCCAATTTATCCTTTCAGTTTACCCATTGATTTTTGGGTGATATGCAGAATCGATGTTTAACCTGGTACCAATGACTCGATGTAAAGCTTACCAAAACTTAGATGTGAATATCGAGTCCCTATCTAAAATGATCACTTCCAAGAAACCATGAAGCCTGAATATTTCCTTACCAAATTTGTTAGCTACAACCAAAACATCATCCTTGGTATTTTTAGGTATAATATGTGGAACCCTGATTAGTTTATTTACCACAACTAGGATTATGTCATGTTGGAATCTGGTCTTTGGAAAACCTATAATAAAATCCATAAAAATTACCTACCATTTCTATGTTGGTACATCATGAGGGTACAATAGTCCTGTAGGATATCTATTTTTTACCTTTACTTTCTGGCATTCAAGATATTGGGCAATGAATTCAGTTATGCTCCTCTTCATTCTTGGCTAGTAGAAAATTTTCTTCATATTTTCTCTCATTTTTGTCCTTCTTGGATGGGAATAATATGAATATTTGTGTGATTCATTCATGATCATTTTCCTTAAATCACCAACCTCAAGAATTACTACCCTATCCTTAAAGCACAAGAAACCATCCTTGATGCTAAAATCCTTATTTCCTCGGGTTTCCTTTCCATTCTTTCTTAAATTTGATTGCAAAACACATCCTAATGTTGCATTTTCCTGACTTATTCCATTAAGTCTATATGGATGTGAGACAAGATAGCTATGTGTCTTCTCCTACTAAGTGCATCAGTGACCTTATTCTCCTTCCCTTTGATGTATTCAATGCCAAAATCATATCAATGAGAAATTCCATCCACCTTATTTGCCTAGCATTTAACAAAGGTTGAGTAAATATGTACTTCAAACTTTGATTGTCTATCCTCAACTCAAAGGGCCTCCCTACCAAATACTATCTCTAAATTTTAAGAGAAAAAACACTACTATTAGTTCTAGATCATGGGTTGCATAGTTAACCTCATATCATTTTAGTTTCCTAGATCCATAGTCTACCACTACTTCATATTAAAAAATCACTCCTCCCAAACCTTCTAAAGATACATCTGTACATACAAAAAAACTACCCTGAGGATCTGGTATCTTTAGTATGGGAGATGTAGTGAGTCTTTTTTTGAGCAAATCAAAATCTACCTCACATTTATCTATCCACTTGAACTCTTTTTCCTTCCTCTGAAGGTTATTTATTGGAGTGGTTATCTTGGCATAGTCCTTCACATAGCACTTGTAATATCTGATCAAATCCATGAAACTCTTGACTTATATCACATTTTTTTATGATGACCAATTTAGCATAGATTCTATTTTCTTAGGATCCATCGTGATCCCTTTTTCTCCTATAATATGCTCTAAATATTATACTTTCGACACATAAAATTCACACTTCAAAAAATTCTTGTACAACCATTTCTTCCTTAACAACTCCAAAATGATCTCAAGGTGTCTATCATGCCCAATATTATTATGGGAATATATCAAAATATCATACAAGAATACAAGAATAAATTGGTCTAAAAGCTTCTTGAAAAATATGTTCATCAAATTCATAAATGTTGTTGGAGCATGTGATAGACCAAAATGTAATACAATAAAATCATAATTTCCATAATGCATTTTGAAGGTTTTCTTATGGATATCCTCTTCTTGAGTCCTCAATTGGTGACATCCTAAATTTAAATTAATCTTTGAGAAGATAGTTACATATTTAAGCTGATCAAAGAGGTCTTCGATTCTGGATAGAGGATATTTATTTTTAATGGTTGCCTTGTTTAACCTCCTACAGTCTATACATAGTCACAAGGAACCATCCTTTTTCTTGATAAAAATCATTGGTGCACCCCATGGTGATACACTTGGTCTAGTTAATCCCTTCTCCAATAATCATTGTAACTACAATTTTAGTTCTTGCATCTCAATCAGATTTATTCTATAAGGAGCTCTATGAATAGGCTCTGTTCTAAATTGAAGTTCAATTGTAAAATCAAATTCATGTTTAGGTGGTAATCTAGGTAAATCCTCTAGAAATACGTCTTTGAACTCCTGAAGAACTAGGTGTTTCTCAAACACCTCTTCCTTCTTTTCATCTACCATCTCATTTAACTTCACTACATAAACTATTCCTCCTCTCTTCATTGCCTTCTTAAGTTGCATTATGGAGAGGATCTGGGGTTGAAAATCCTCTTGTAGGTTGTACACCCTCTATATTTTCTTGCCATATTTTGATTACTCAATCCATCTATCCTAGAAATTGATTATGATCTTATGTGCTTGTAACCAATCCATTCCTAGCACTACATCAAATGCATGCAATGGTGCTACGTATAGGCATCCAATGGTCATACCACTAGGTAGGGTAATTTCTACCATGGGATAGAACTGATTTATAGAGTAGGTTTATCTTGAACCATACTCGACCTTCCACCCATGTGCCAAGATTATTGGTCTTTCTAGTATATCTTTAACTAAGCTAGTGGAAAAAAAACTATTTGTAGCACCACTATCAATTAAAAATTTTAACATTTCTACCAAATATCTTACCTTTTATCAGTAGTGGAGTGGCTTACCCCTCAAGATTCTAACTTCCTATCACTGCATAAATCTTGTGTGTAGGTTCCTTGTGTGCAGAATCCTTATAGGCGAGTTCTTTTCCCTTTGAACTCGACCCTATTTTGTATGGACATTTATTGGCATAGTGTGGTCCACCACAATCAAAGCATCCATCCTTAGGTCTTGGGTGAGTTTTTTTCTTCTATTCTTCTTCTATTTTCACTGCTAATGGAAAATTGGTTTGTCCCTACGGTGGTTGTTTATTGTTCCCATTGTTGTGATTGTTAGATTTTTGGTTCTTTCCTTGGAACTTTCTCTTGAACTTTCCTGCTTTCTATCATTTCTGTTGTCCTATCTAGAGAATTGTTTATTTACCTGATCACTTTTGTCACAAATCCTGCAATATTTATTTTTCTCAATGCTTCTTTGTCCTATTTATATGCTCCTTCATATTTGAAATAGGGCTTAAGGTAATTTTTGGATTTCCTGGATAGATCATAGGCCTTTTGGAGAGTAATAGATTCTCACATGTTCACTTCATACCCTACTCTAGGATTTGCTCCTAGTATAAACTTATGTACCTTCATTTTCTCATTATACACGGGCACATACTTCAAAAATTTGACAATATTTTGGTAATAAAATTCCACTGTCTTGTTCTCTTTTCTAAGGTGTAAAAATATTTATTAAGGAATCTTTCTTTAAATGTTTTCACAAATTCCCTCCATTTCAAATCAACTGCAACCTCAATTCCTTGTTCCCCACTAAATATTTCCCACCAATCCAAATCAACCCCCTGTAAATCCAAAATGGCATAATATGTTTGGATGTTGGTGGAATAGTTCTTCATGCTATAGAAAGTTTTTATCTTCTTCAACCAAGCTTCAACTTTATCACCATCTTCCTCTCCATTGAACTTGGAATATTTTAGATGTTTTCTATACTTGCCCATTACTAACTCTAATAAAATTCTAGCCTTTTGAGCTTTCAAATGAATTTCATTCTCTTGTCCCACTCTAGAATTTTGAGCTTGTGAATCTTGATTCACTATAGCCTCCAATAGTTTTTTATGTGCTTCTATTTGTTCTCTCAGTAAGGCAATTGTTGTAGTGATATCCTCCCTCTCATTATTAGGAGCATTCATACCTATATATGGGGTCCCAACCTCTACATTATTTTTCCATATCTACATTTTTTATGAGGTAGCACTACCTCTACTTATTTTGGATGGCATTGTCCCTCACCAAAAACATGAGAGATAGTAGAAATCAGTTCACAATTACATCCTTTAATTATTTCTCCTATTAGAAACTATTTTCCTAGTTATCCCAAATAAGAAATCAAGGTCTATTTTTAGCAAACCCACTTTCATTATAGGTAAATTATTTACATGGTCCTTATCCTATTACATCCCATCTAGTCCTACACAAGGAAACTTGTATCCCTATGAACCAAGCACTCTAATACCAAATATCACAACCCAAATTCTAACCTTAACTCTTACTAAGTTTTATTTTTTAAATATATATATATATATATATTACTCTAATCCCATCATGAAGCTAACCTAAGCCTATGCATCATACTCTTAATTGATTTTCCATGTTTAGCTTCTCCTAGACTCTAACATCTTACATATTTCTAGTTATGTAAGTGTACTAGGTGAAGTCACTAGATTTACAAACCATAATTCTCATTTATCATTCAATGAGTTGGCTTTAACCCCATTTTTCCATTCTTTTAGAAAACGCACGCTATCCTTATCACACCACATAATTATTTCTATGTTGGTGCTAGGAGTGATCTAAAATAAACCATCCTCTCATCCACATGATGAGCTAGTTGTTTCATTGCTAAGTCTCATTGAAAAATATATTTTATGGAACAATAATTTAGGTAATCCTTTATATTATTATACCTTTTAATAGAGTTACCTATTTTCTTCCACTCACATGATCTTCTATAATATTGCTTGTATAAAAGTCTAACTCATAATATTTCCTTTGTAACTGGTGAGTTGCCAAGCTCATATTAATTAATCCCTTAATTAATGATAGATATTACACCAATATTATGTATTCATAACAAAGTGTTTGCTTATCAATGGTCTTATGATAACATGAATATATCCAAACTTGATTATCTTCCACAAAGGTAAAGTGCATCACTTTCTCATAATATGACAAGATATTCATACAAAGCTAGTAATCAGTCCTTAGATTACATAACAAATTTAGAAAACATAACCAACTTACATACACATAATGGTTCATTCATCTATATTAGAAACCCAAATCAAACAAATTCCATTATCATATCAATAGCACCATATTACCATAAATATTTAACCATAACAAATTGTACAACAACATAATTACCCTAGGAAAAACCCCATAGGGAAAACCCAACCTCAAAGTCTACTTCTTTATTAAATTTGTAAATAAAAGCTCAATTCATACAAAGTATAAAAATGTTCTTGGTTATCACAAGTAAGGAGTTGCACTAGTAATCATAGCTATTCACAATAGATTAATCATTCAACCCATATATTCGAATAACTCTGCTTTCATTGCATAGGTAACCTTTGAAAACATATTCATTCTCGATAGGCCATTCATATTCTTATGGAAACAATCTGTTACAGTAGTTTTCAACTTAATTCTGGTAATAGGCTTCACCTTTCTCCTTCAGCAAGATACACATGGTACTTTTTGGTATCCCAAGGCATAACCTATGTAAACCCAATACACTCCTTACCCTAGATGTTTCACACCCAGAAGTATATTTATAAAAACAAGCAATAAATATACTCATGCATTAAAACCATGATAGCTTTACTATATAACCGACACAAACTAATAACTCGTTATCGAAAAGTCATCATTTTCCAGCCATGGTTTTTCCATCTATTGAATAATACTATCTGGAGTCTTAACACTACATTTCGAACCCAAATGACCAAAACCAAAAATGGAGTAAACATTATCTACCAAAATTTTAGTATCCAAAAGGCTACTACAACAATGATTTACAAAGCTATACTATCTAACAATAGGCCCTTCTATTAGAGCATACTATTATGCTAGGGATGAGTCTAGAGGAGTTAAAGACAAAATCCATGATAATTTGTGAACAATGATCACAAGCTTAGACTATATTTATTTATTTATTTATTACTTCAAACACCTACAATAAGGTATGATTGACACATTCCCATACTATGAGAATGTCTAAAATAAATAAAGGCTTACCAAAAAATCAAATAAAGCTCTTCGTAGAAAGATCCACCTTTTTAAGAGAAACATTGGATGACATCTATAATTAAACAATAGATTTAAATATTGCCATAAAGTTTCTCTAAAGCATATCTTCAACCAAGAACATATAAAACTCTCTCAAAGCACTCTTTCTTAGTAATAATAACCTACTACAAATAATATTTACTTACGTATAATATTGTTTGTTAACTACCCTATCCAAAGAGACCTCATACATTAGAAGGAGTTCAACAACTAAAGTCTATTAATTCACAAATAAAACCTCCACTGAAGTCTCAAATTATCTGCAAAATAATAAGGTCTTCTTACCATATTCCTATTTCTTTGGCTAGTCAAGACACCTAGGTATCAATGTTATCTAAGCATGCACTTGGGTGGTTTACTATTCACCAAAATATTTCTACTTCTTTCCAGAAGCTACCTAATATAATTATTGTATCGGGTACACTTAATAGGAATTGACTCTAAAATTGCTAACACCACATATATCATCTAACCAAAGCTATAGTTGAGTTAAAATGGAAAATATTCTATGTCGTCCAAATTTTGTGAGAATAACTTTCAGTTTCTATCCGGTATCACAAGGCAGGTTTTAAATTTTACTAGATATCATGATTAACATCTCTTTATTAAATGGAAATGATATTTCATTTCCTCTAAATGTACTCACTTAACATGCACTAGAACTATTAAACATCATTTAGACAGCTAGAAAAATATTTAAAACAGAGTCTGCCTATGTTTTCTTTTGGTTTTGAATGATTCTTTTCTAGCTATTCCAATGCATTCCTCCCACTGCTCTCGCTCCTTTTGTTGAGCCCCCACCTTTTTTCTTTTTCTCTCTATCTCACTACCTTTACCTTATTCTCAATGGCATTACCGGTGGTGCATAATTCAAGCACACCATTACAAACTTCTTATTAAAAAGCATCATCCAATTTAACCTCTAATGACCTTTATGATAACACATTTTGATTCCTTTCTATGCCCTGACTAGAAACCATGTTTTTTCTATTCCCATGTGGCTAACTAGAAACAACTTATCTTGAGTTAAAATTATGGTCTAATTAATAAAAACCACATTTACACAATCCTCTCTTCAATTTTACTCTTCCCAAATTATTTTCTTACTTATATTGATGCAAGACCAAAGGTAATTCATAACATTATTAGCGGAATATCCTCAAGTGTCATTAAATCCATTCAAACAATTATTTTATTCCAATTACAATAATTTTAAGGCAATAGCATCATCATTGGCTAATCTTATTTATCTCAGCCAAAAGAAACAACATAGTTAATAAAATATAATCAAAAATAAAACAACACATCCTTTTACTTTTGTAGTATCCCTTTCTCATGGTTAAGTCTTTCTTCCTCTCATGAGAAAGAATATTCCTATCACAATATAAAACTATCAGTAGCATCATAATATTTCATTAAATCTATGTTTTGTAGGAAATAAGCATGGAGTAATCAATCACCCTATTGATATGATAAAATGCATCATACTTAATCATAAAGCATTCATTTTTCTTAACCAAGCACATGAAATAATCCATCATTCCAACAACCTAGACCATATAATCATCATGAATCCATCAAATAAAAAGTTTTCCAAGGGGAGGGTCATGACACTCATAGGGTGAGAATGGAAGAACCACTAAATAACACTATCTACCGGATTTGTCCAATCTTGTTCACTTAGGGGGTCATTTGTAGTGACCTTAAGCCAAAAGAGGTTATTTATGCCTTGTACTGGTTAAACATTGGGTGATCATTAAATATTAATTAACTCAAAATTTTTACTTTGGGTCAAGACTAGTAAATGAAACCAGTGAAATTTTTTACCTTGATGAACCAGTGAGCTAGATTGGGTTGTACAACCAATGAGTTAGAATAGGGTTGTTACATAAGGTCTTTGGCCTCTCTTTGCAGAAACTCCACTCCAGTATGAGGGGACTAAGACACCTCATAAAAACCCATGCTTTATCCTAACATTTTAACTTGTTAAAATAAATAAATATATTTCTATAAATGACTAGAGATTAAATATTAAATTTGCAAATAAAATTATAAAGAAATAATATTATAAAAATGTTGTACATGACATTTAGTTTTTAATAATAATTTTAGAAATACTTTATTGAAAAATATATGTAATGGCAACAAATATTGAAAGTGTGTAAAGTGTGAATGTAGTTATATGAAAATTCTTTTTTGTTTCAAATATAAGTGCTTTTTGTCCAACTATACATTTGTTTATGTTTGACAATAATATTTTTAATATTTTAAGATTTTTTTCTCAATGAAGAATAACTTTTTTGTTTACTAATAACTAACATGTCTTAATAAATAATATTATTATATATGAGTGGCTATTAATAATATATAGACTATATAATGATAGGAAGGAAAGATATTGTCCTTCTATCATAGTAAACAATAAATGGAAGGACCATCAAAATTAAGTTTGATGAAACCAACTTTTGAATATTTTCAATTATGGTTAATTGATAATATTTCTTTGAATAAAATACAAAACTATGAATTTTTTTCACCTCATATGGGGGTGCATGGCATAGTTTAATAACATAATTTAAATATCTCTTTTTCTTTATAGCGTTAATTATGAGTAATAAATATTCCTCCATTAAAAATAATCCTTGATCATTTTTCTAATTTAATATTGTTTCTTATAAGAAGTATACAAGCCTTCACATTATATTTGTTAAAGTTACATATTATTTTGAGTATATGAGGAGAATTTTTAAGTCATCATTTTGGGAACCATCATCCTATTAACAAATTTCACACTCATCTATTCTTTGTATTGTGAATGTCTACAATTCTAACTTTGAGTAATAGTTCTTAAATCATGCTTATGAGGCTTGGTTTATTGAAAATTTATAATGGCATACATAAGCATTATTGTTTCATGAATAATTTTTTTTTTTGGTAAGTAGGTATTTATTAATTTTTTGCCACTTTTCTATGTGAAGTTTTTAAATGGTTTTTTTTTTTTTGTATATTGGTGGTGTTCTTTTGATTGGTCAAAAAAAAAATTGTGGAGGGGTTTTTTAGCTTCTAACTTCTTATCATCGTTCTTGCATCATCTTTAGATTTTGCCTTGCTCCTTGTCCCCGGCTTAATTTGGAACACAAAATGAGACTCTTAGTTTTGGGATGAAATTTCATCTCTCCAGCTTTTGGTGGTGGTGCCTCTTGTCGGGATCTCCAACACTTTGTTATTCTTGCTAGGGCCTTTTTGCGACATCGTCCAAACACCTTGGGAATACTGGATGTTTTCTGAATTTGTAGTAAAACCTTTGTGCCCCACCTCAAAAACCTGTCACATGAACAAAACAATATGACAAATCCATTTAGGTTCAATTTTTTTTTTTTTTAATGCCCCTTTTCCATTTCCACTTTGACTTCCAATCTGTTTTTCTTATTATCACCATTGAGTCCTGGGAATTTTTCCAGTATTTTTCTCTTTTTTCCCTTCCCTTTTCTTCAGTTGCTTTCTCGTCGGTCATGATTAGAGCCCTTGCTTCATGGATGTAGTCTAATTCCAAGGAGATCTTCGGTTTTTAGAAGTTTTATATAAGAGATACCTTCACCATTCCGGTATTCTCCACCTTGAGGCTCCTCAAGCCTTGCTTCCCACTTGTTGTTTGAGCTCCAAGATGTTCTAAAAGCTACAAGCACCTTACCCTTGTGGTCTCTAAGTAAGCCACCATCTTCACGGGTTGCCCCTAGATGCCCCATCAATTTATTAATCCACCTAGGGGGTGGGGTCCATGTGATTGGTTCTGGACACTTGAGGATGTTGAGGCTGTGAGAGGTAAGTTTATGATCTAATGAAGCTTCAAAAGGATTTGGAGGTCTAGATGCTACAGGCACTAAACAATCATTCTCATTAGCATATGCTAAAATTTTTGAAGAGGATTAGAAACCTTATCCAAGAAGGCGACGATTCTTTCCAACCATATCTCCACAAGTAGTGATGAAGGTAGATCTTCCACATATACCTAAGATGCCTATTCAAAAAGGGGGAAGGCCAGGACAAATAAGTCAAAAATGGAATGAGGATGGACCCAATAAATATGAAACACTTGTAAAAGACCTAACAAGATTGAGAAGAAAAATTACAATAGAAACAAATGATCAATAGACTCCCACTCGGACATACAAAGATAACACCTATTAACAACAATCACACCTCTTTTTATTAAGTTATCCATGGTGAGGATCTTATTTTGGATGGCCAACCATGCAAAAAACCCAACCTTTGAAACAATGCTTTTGGGCCAAACTTCCAAGTGAGGGAAAGTAGGTTCATCATTATCAATAAGCATCGGATAAGCGTCTTGAGAAAATTCCCATTGTCGAAGCTTCCTGGATAAGTTGGTCCTCAAAAATGGGAATGAGTAATGTTTTAATTCATTCTCTTATTGATGCCCTGTAGATCATTATTCATTATTGGCTTCCATACCCTTCTATTGTTTGACAAAGTAATAAAATTTGCAACTTTGGTACCAAAAACTTCAATTGTCCAAGCTCTAAGGGTTGAAATGATGGGGTCTGCTGAGAGGGGATAGTCCTTTAACCATTTTTGGTCCCAAAAATCAATGTTTTTTCCATTTCCTAGATTCCAACATAGCCCTATGCTTAGCAAGTTTTTGGTTTGAAGGATTGATTTCAAAAATTGATCCTCGGAGGAAAGGAATAATTAAGATTCAATTTCTTGCAAATACTTTCTTGATTATAGTAATCCATTCATTTGCAATTGTCAACGCATGCTTGTTTCGGAGGGCCATGTTTAAATTTTGTATTCTCCTTACCAATACCTCCAAACTCCTTGGTTTGCAAACTATCCAGGAACCAGTGAAAGGTTTAGATTCATAGGACCTCTTGTTTTCAATTTTAGTGTAGACACTTGTAGGAGCTTTAAAAAAAAGTGAGGGATGTTTGAATGGAAAACTTGGTGAGACGCTTCTGAGATAACAAATTCTTTCATCCTTCTGAATTTTTCAATTACATTAGTCACTGGATTTTTAGTAGGTATGGTGGATAGTGATAGTCTACTTTTGGGTTAAAGAAATAAATTTTACCTTTGAAAAATTTACCTTTTTCCTCATATGTCTAGAATATGTTTTGACTTAGCCTCAATAGAGTTAAAAGTATCATCATCTGTTTGTGTTTTATTTGTGACCAATTTCGCTTTGTTTTCTCCCAGGGCTCCACAATGATAAACAAATGGGAGAGATAGGGTCACTTCCTTGCCTTTTACTTTGAAGTATCCAGGAGAATTAACAGTAACCAAGGTTTCATAAAAATTTCCAAAAGCTTGATCATTCATGATGAAAACCAATTTTGGCAATTTTTTATAGCCTTGTTCATATATTAGAGGTTTTGGACTATGGAGGGCTTATTTTGACCCATCAAGGATGGACTTCGTCTTGACAAACATCAATAAACATAGGAAGGATTTCCTCATTCTATTTGTAATTGCCTTGGTCAAAATTTTATAAACAACATTACAAGGCTAATAGGTTAAAATCATATAGATTAGGAGTAGGATATTTGGGATTAAAGAATAAAAGGGAGTTAAAACTTCTCGGAATATGCTTTGTGGCTGAAATTCCTTGATAGTAGCACTACGTAAAACTACAATATCCCAAAAGTAAAAAAGAGGTGAAAACCTTGGATGGTTTATGGGGTTCTTGAGAAGAGGGCCTTTTGATTTTTCATCCGTGAAAGGTTAATTAACTCCTTCAAGTATAAAAATTAAATGAGGAATATGGTAAAGCATGATATAAAGAAATGTTCTTTAAAAGATTGAAAAGGAAACTTCATTTCGATTTTTAGGATAGAAAGGAGTGAATATTTAACAAGTTTTATTATTGTTGTTCTTAAGGTAGATGATGAAAAATTTGTATTGGCATACCTTTTTAGGGTAGTAGATTTTGCCAAAAGTCTATGTGTGACTTGTTAATGGTGGCTATTGATTTATTGAAGGCAAATTGAGCTCTAAGTTTTTTTTTTAGGAACAAATAATAGTGCAACATCTATTATATATTTGATATTTGTGAACCTCAAACAAGCTTATCATTTGATACTATTGACATGTTATGAAGTTGAATCATCATTTTGTACACACAAATGCTATAGAAAATTTATTTGTTGATTGTTTATACTATCTTATAAGCATTCCACTCCAAGGGTTGCATTGAAGTGAAATACTTCTATATGATTTAATGTTTTTAAGTATGACCAAACTTACATAATGATTTTATATCATGCTTTTCATGATTCACATTCAAAATAACTCTATTAAATTTATTTAATTTTTCTATATCTCCTTGTTGGGTCTTACGACAACAACAATAATGATATATGATGATATCTAGCAAGTCTGCAATTAGATGGTAGATTCTATAATTGTCATTATTGACATAATTATAAATTAGAGGGAAACAAAATAGATAATCTAAAAAACATTAAATAAAAATATGAAATTCATGTGTTTGTAGAGAAAAACAATTAAGCCTATATCTAATTATAATTTTTGTTCCACTAACAATAGCACTATTGATTTTTATTTTTGCATGCACTACCCTATCCTTCGTGGTGTGAAAAAAGTAATATTGAGCTAATATATGTATATGTATATATATATTTGGAAAATTAATTTGGTTATATTTATTTAATGTTCTTAATTTATAAAAAAAATTCTTCTTGCACATTTGTTTTATGTTGTGATTGTGTGGAATCTATATAATTCAACATAAGAATGCATGGATTTTATTCATCTCCAAAAATACATGCCTAACAAAAAATCTATGGATAAATGTGATCTTTTAGGTTGTCTTTAATTCTAACATATATTTTTAGGATGTGAAACCACTTGTTAGAATAATAGAAATTTATTAAATATATATGTTTACTCAAGTATCTATTAATTTTTAATATTACAAATATATTTGTGGTAAATTGAGTCCCATCCAGTCCCCAAGGGCTAGGTGGATTGGTAAGTGCTAGTCTGGTTGGGTACTTACCAAGAAGAGACCCAAGTTAAAACCTTGGGAGAATCCTCTTGCAAAGGTAGTAGTCTAATCTGAATCTTTTGAGTGCATTCCAAAATGACGATGATGGTATGAATATCGAGCATCTAGTGGTCCATTTTATGTTGGGCTATAAAACAACAAGGTGGAATAGGTTTGGTAGATGCAGCCCCTGTGGTTTGAACCCTGTGCTTGCCAACTACTAAAAATAGTGTGGTTGTAACCAACTCTCCTATCAAGCCAAAAAACAATTGAGTCCCATCCAAGATCAAATTTTTGACCAATAAAACAAGCAATTCTAAATTTGTTTTTGACACCATGTTACCTAATACATTTAGATACACCTTTTAGAATTATTCTTCAACATGATATTTTATAAGACTAATCAATTGACACATAAGCATTACATTCCTAGGGATAAAACCTAGTTTAATGAAGATAGTTGCTAATTGTTCTTAAGAAGGGGTAAAAGAAGTTCTAGTGAAATTAAATTTTAATTTCCTGTGACCCTAAACATAAAATTGTAGTAATATTTTATTTTAACATAGTATTGTAACATAGGAAAAAAATATAAATGTAAGGATTGTTAATAATTTATTACTTGTACACAAAAATTATGCATATACTGATATTAACATTATCTATATGATAATATTTTCATGGATATGGATGTGTTCACTTGCTTGCAAGTAGGAGCTAATTGCAAGCATAAAAAACCTTAAGGTTTTGGAAGAAAATAAGACAACAAAGTATTTATGATTCAAGGCTAATTTGTTAGATTAAGGATATGAAATATTTGAAACCCATGTTTTATTTTACAACTAAAATAGATATTTTGTAACATAATATATATTCTAAATATTTAGAATAAGGGATAATAATGCCATAAAATTTATATAATATAGTCATAGGGTGCCTCTATAACTTTATGTATAACTTGGTTGAATGTAAAATTAGAGACTAGAACGTCGCCTAGATAGCTAGTTTTGAATATATATTTATTAGTATTATATGTTCATATTAAATGCATGTTACCGCGGGGGTGGGTAAATAAGTTTTTTGAGTTGTGTGGCCGGCGGGGGTCTTTCTTCCCTCTTTTTCTGTTGGTGTGTTGTGTTTTTGTGTTTGCTTCCTGCGGGCTCTTTTTCTCTTTCTGGGCCCGTCCCAAAAAAAAAATCCATGTTAGTATGTCTAACTCTCAAGTATTACCTTATATGTCATAATGGGTCTTCCTAATTATATCAAATTTAGATTTATGGTAAAAAATTATGACTAAATTATTCCTTTTAGTCTTGATATTGATGTACAATAATTCTTGCTTTTATAAAAGAATTGTATATGTGAATGTATGCATAAATTATTGCATGTGTTTCATTGCAAATGAAATATTTGCATGCACTTGATACTTTTTAATTTTTTATCTTATGTTTGTAAATATGTATGTGATTTTTTGATGAAATTGTATGTCTAATAGAACCAAACAAATTAATATAGAATAGTATAAGTGGAAATAAAGTAAAAAAAAATGAGCCAATTAATACAAAAGTTTTGCATGTTTATAAAAAAAAAAATTATATACATAAACTAATAAAATGGTTTAGGACTTGAAATCAATAGTTTCATTGTACTACCTTTGATAATTTCATAAAATGATAAAAATACCTATGTTAATTTTATCTACTTGTTCACTCTTGTCTTCTATATTTATTTGCATATAAACACATACAAATATTGAGCAAATGTTTGAGGTTGAAAATAATAGGGCTTATTGTCAAACTAGAATATAACATATATTATTATTTTTGCACATATATTTAAAGAATAAATGACTATTTTTAATTTGGAATAATAGGTTTTTAAGTGGAATGAAATTCCATCATAATAATATGCCAACTAGAGGGTCAACTATCCCCAACACGTGTTGTGACCAAATTTTAATACGGGGTGAGAAATCCAACATAAGTGAGATCAAGGTATTACACATCCAAGCAAGATACCCCTTTGATAAAAATTTGACAAGTGTTAGGGATCATAAAACGCTCATGTCCAACAATGAGATCAATATGGGATTATTAACACATTCACACACTACATTATGTAGAATGGTTATTAAATAGAATGAAATTACATGTAGTAATATGCCATAGGAAATAACAACTTGTGTAAGAAAAACATCACAATAAACTAGTTAGAAAGCAAGATGACAATACACATGAAGAGAAAATATTGTTTCATATCAACTTATTTTACTATTATTTGGTCTAAAATTATACCTAACATCAATAGTATTTGCTTGGTAATTTCTTCATGCTAAATGTCATTGACTATTGTATAATATCTTTCAATATGTTAACACAAATAGTGGCCTCTTTGTCATCATCCCCTATTGTGTGAGGTAGTTAATAAACTTTGATGTTCCATTATATTAATATATAAAATAAATAATATCTATATTCTATAACTAGGATGATTTAGAATTAATTTCTTTATGTCCAAAATGCTTTTACACCTCTAATATGAGTAACATATGATCATTTTTTTATATTTAATATAGTAATATATCGATAATATTTTGGATTTTCTAATAAGGAGGATAATCTTATTGGATTGAATGTTTTAGAAAAGAATATAAGTAGTATATTAAGCTACAGAAGTTTGAGAATCTTCTTATAGTAGATAGAGAAACATTTCAACTTCTAAAGGTTGAATAGATAAAGAAGAAATAAATAGAAGAAGAATAGCACCAAAGTGTAGAAGAATAAAAATATAGAGTTGTATTAGAGAATTCAAGAAGATAGACGTATCAATGATATATCAATATGGAAGAAGGATAAATAAGCACACAAAGCTTACTTTATATAGCTTCAAGCATTCATTTGAATGTTATAAGTAGTAGAAGAAGAACCAGGTCATAGAGATATTTGACCTTGACATATTTGCAAAGCTATAAGTAGTAGAAGAAGAATCAGGTCAAAGAGATATTTGACCTTGATATATTTACATCAACAATAGTAGAAATTTCAAGAAGCAATCCTACATTGAATATAATATGGACAAAGAATCCTACATTGAATTTAAGAGAGCCATAGAATCCCACATTGAATATAAGAGGACCATAGAAACCCAAAAGGATGCTATGTAAAACTGCTCAAGAAGAAACATTTTGACAGCCCCAAAATTCCACAACTGATGAACCTCCAAGGGTAAACATAAAGAAGACACCTGATAAACCTAGAAAAAACTAGGAAATCCAAGAAAAAAAAATCCCTTAAAAAAGAAAAAAACCCAGAAAAAGTCCCAGGGAAGAACCAAAAACCATCCTAGGACCCAAGCACCAGAGGAAAACCCTACCAAAGGGCAAGGAAAGGGGCAGAACATTGGATCAGTGATCTCCCTCCATAAGGAGATCATCTGCAACACCATCCTGCCAAGAAGTAAGGGTTAAAGAAGTGCCACGCAAGCTGGGACAGGATCAAGGACCTAGGACAGGGCCAGATAAGGGATGCAGGTAAGTGGAATAAGAATTCCATAGGAAGTCACCTGTAGAGCCCCCCAAAATTGGATGATATTTTTTTTTAGTAGATAAGATACTATAGCATTAATACCGGGTTTTACAGGTTGACCCAAAACCTTTTACAAAAATTAGCCCAGGGTTGTTGATGAACATATCCTTACTAAGGATCCTATATATGTAAAATCTACATGCCACCAAAGCCATTACATCCAGTAAGGCACATAGCATGTTATCAAAAAAAAACTTCACATAGCCTGTTATAAAATTGGATGATATTATCAAAGCATAGAGATATCCATTTATCAAGATTGGACTTGGTTTTGAAGAAGGTCAAGAGAAACAAAAGGATGAGTCAAGCTCAAAAGAGATAGAAGCATTGAAGAAAGTAATTGAAAAATAATATTCCAAGACCTATGATGATATGTTGAAAAGTGGAAGCATCAATAAGGAAGAAAACAATGCACCATCAAGGAACAGGGAACATCATAGGAAAAGAAAAGAAAGAACCATGCAACCATATCCTCCAAGGCAAGATGAATATTTCTTCCAGGGTTATTATTTCTCATGTAATCATTTTGGTAACAAAGTTGTACATTGTAGGGTTCATGATAAGAATGATTTTGGCTTCACCAAGAGGAAATTCAACCCATTTGCATCTTTCAAGGACTATAATATCATGTGTTACAATTGCAAACATTTTGGACATAAATCTAAATGGTGTAGAAAAATGTTCCAAAAACTTCCAAAGATAGGCAATAAAGGATGCTCAAAATTTTCAAAGAGGTATGACTACAAAATTTTGGAAAAAAAAATTTGAAAAAGAAGAATAGCATTGTAATATGGGAGTAGTTTTACTCCCATATCAAAATTGATCACCTCAAGAAAAGGAGGTGGTAAGGGGGTTGGGTTAAGTATCTTATTTTTAGTCCCAAGGAGCCCTTTGCCATTGATGTCAAAGGGGGAGAATTTAGTAAGCAGGAGAATCCAGTTGCAATAAAAATATTTTTTTTATAAGGTTGCCATCAGTGACAAAGGGGGAGATTATTGGAAATATTGAGTTGTCATTGATGTCAAATGTGCATGATATTTAAGGCAGAAATATTTTTCAAGGGTAAGAAGTTTATAAGGATGGACAACATATCAATGGTGTCAAAATTAGAATTCGTGAATAGAAAACAATGGATAATTATTCAAGACAATATATATTTCAAACCAAGGTAATTTTTTTAAATAAAGGATTTAAATATCAAATTTAAATATTACAAGAGAAGGACAAAGGTTTAAAAGTTGCTTGGGACAAAAATATTACAAGAGAAGGACAAAGGTTTAAAAGTTGCTTGGGACAAAAATATTTAAATATTACAAGAGAGGGACATAGGTTTAAAAGTTAATATTATAATATTTAAATCATAAGATTTAAAATATTATAATATAAAGTGATTCTATAAGAAAAAATATTGATATATTTGGGAGCAATTATAAAGTTAAAATGCAAATAAATTTGATCTGACCTTCTTGGATAAAATTGAAGCAATTGGGAAAAGTATAAATACATAGCATTAATTCAACTTTGAGTGATGAAATTTTTTTATTAGATCCAACGTTGTGAGTGCAAATGGTAGAAATAGTATAATAGTAGTGAAAGTTTTAGGAATATCAAGACAAGGATAAATATTCATGTGCACCTTTTTGTTTCACCTGTTGGAGTAGCCTAGTCAGTTTCATGGCTTATGTGGAGCGTTGTTGTGCAGGAGGTTAGGGGGTCGAATCTGGTCGACATAATTTTGTTGAGATTTTTCTATTGAAGGAGATGAAAAAATATCACATTGTGCTCCTTTATTTTCACCTTTTGAGGTAGCCCAACTAATTGTGTGGCTTTGCATGAAGTACTATTGTGCAAGAGGCTAGGGGGTCGAATCTAGTCAACACCATTTTGATGTGGTTTTGTTGTTGAGAGAGTGCAAGGACATGGATAAATATTTGGGTGCCCCTTTTTGTTTCACCTGTTGTGGTAGCACAGTTGGTCATGAGCGCTTGTGAAAGCTTTGTGCTTCTAGAGGTTAGGGGTTTGATTCGTGGTTGTGCAAGGTATTTAAAATATTTTTTATTAAATTTAAATTTGAGGGAGATATAAGGGTCAAGGTGTTAGTATAGAAATTATGATTTTTGCAAATTAATAAAAGGAGAAATAAGGATTGTGATGTTAGCATAAAGGTTTCATTTTTGAAAATTAATAAAAGATATAAGGGTTTTTGTTATTAATAAAGCTTTATTTTTGTGAGGGAGATATAAGGAGTTATTTTTAAGCTTTATTGTGCATCCTTTTTATAAGGGTTTTTAAAGTGATTGATTTGATATCTAATCAAGAAAATAAAAAGAGAATTGCTAACTAGTTTTTGAAAGAGTAAACAAAAGGAAAAATATTTTTTTCAAAACAGGTTTGGAAGGCTCATGCAAAAAGATCATCATCATTAAGGAATATTTAGAGCTATGGTGATTTAATTCCTTTATTAAAGTGGTTTTGGTTAAGGAAAACTTTTTTGTTTTCATATAGTGGGAGGTATAAGGAACTACTGGATGTGCATTTTTTTTGCTTGAAATTGGAAATAAATGGGCAAGAGTTATGGATCAGATTTGAGAATAAACTTGTGCATTGGTTTTGATTGAAATTGGGAATAAATGTACAAAGGTTATAGATCTGATTTGTGAGTAAACATGTGCATTATTTTTTATGAAAATTGGGAGTAAATGTGGAAGGTTTATAGATCTAATTTGAGAGAAAATTTTTGCATTGTTCATGATTGATTTTAGGAGTAGATGAGAAGGAAAAAATTGTACATTATGATTGGTTTTGAAGTGATTGTGTAAATAAGAAAAATAGTATAGTCTCATACAAATAGAATTATTTTTTTAAAGCAAGTCAAATTATAACATAATGCAATGATAATGTGAAAGGATTCAATTGAAAAGGACATTTTCAACTATCTACAAAAAGGGAAGGAAATATGTAAATCAACAATTACAATATTAGTTATCAAGTGCTAGACTAGAGCTATATTTTAATATGAGACATGTGGAAGAAATAAACTTAATGAATGTGAATAACATATTGTATATTTGTTAGTGCATATCATTCTCTATATGTTCATGAAGATAAAATAATTTTGGATACAATATGTCTGAATTGATTTATTTGAGGAAAGCACATTGAACATTAGGTGAAGAACTTAATGATATCATTATGTAATATTTGGGAATAAATGAGCATTGTTTTGTATGCAATATTTGGGAATAGATGAGAATTTTTTAGATCATATTTGAGTAGGATTTTGGAGCATATTTGAGTAGGTTTTATGAGCAGGTTTTGGAACATATTTGAGTAGGTTTTATGAGTAGGTTATGGAGCAGATTTGAGAAGTTTTTGTGAGCAGGTTTAGAGAGCAAGTTTGGAGAATATTTGATTATGTTTTGTGAGTATTTTTAGAGCATATTTGATCATGACTTATGAGCAAAAGGGGTTGGTGTATCCTGTGGATTAGTATCCTTTAACCAACAAAGGGAATTGGTGTCTCCTAAGGATTGGTGCCCATAAACTCGTAGAGAGGATTGGTGTCTCATATGGGTTGGTTCACATGAACCAGTAGAGGAGATTTATGTCTCTTGTATATTGGTGTCAATGAACTTGAGAGGGTATTGGTGTCTCCTATGGATTGGTGTCCATGAAATTAAGAGAGGATTGGTTTATCCTATGGATTGGTATCCACGAAATTGAGATGGTATTGGTATCTCTTGTAGATTTGTGTCCACAAAATTGAGATGGGATTGGTGTCTCCTATGGATTGGTGTCCATGAACTTGAGAGGGGATTGGTGTCTCCTCTAGATTGGTTTCCACAAACATTGTAATAGGATATTGGTATCTCCTATGAATTGGTGTCCACAAAATTGATTGAGGAAATTTATATGAAATATTTTATCCATGGATGTAGCCCATATTGGGTGAACCATGTTAAATATGTGTCTCTTATGTGTGTGGTGATTCGTGCATTTTTTCATTATTGTAATTTATAATATTTAAAGTTATTATTTTGTAAAGAAAATAAATTTTTTTATCTTATACTATTCACCCACCTCTCAGTATAAGCTTGTGTTATTCAGTTGGTATCAAATCGGGTTACTTTGTGAAAGCCTAACAACTTAAAGGCAGATCTTACAAGAACACACATGGCTGGACAAGAAGGTTTTTCATAAAATAAGGCACCGATGTTTGATGGAACTAACTATGTTTTCTATAGCATACGTATGAAGACTTATTTAATGGTACATGGATATGACATATGACATTCTATTGAGAATGGGTTCACACCACCTTCAACTCCTCCCCCAGATTGATATGACAAGAAACTATATGAAAACAATGCTAGAGCAATGAATGCAATATTAAGTGGGTTAAGTAAAATAGAGTTTATGAAGATCGTGCAATGCACTTTAGTAAAATAAAAATGGAGCAAGTTACAAATAATGTATTAAGGAGATGAGGAAAGTTAATATGACAAAAATTCAAACCCACAGAAGGAATTTTGAAGACTTTAATATGAAATATGAAGAAGATATTGCCCAATATATACTTCGAGTTGATCAAGTTGTCAACACCATTCGTGGACTTGGATAAAGTATTGAAGACTCTAATATTGTTCAAAAAATCTTGAGGTCACTTCTCATGAGGTTTGATACAAAGGTTTCAACAATTGAAGAAATGAAGGATCTTAAAACTTTGAGAATGGATGAGCTAAATGGGATTCTCACAGCCTATGATATGGAGACAAAAAATATAAAACATCCAAATGTGAGGCAACATTCAAAGCTTCAAATAATGCAAAAAATAAATAACCAGAATCAAGTGATGAATAAAGCAGTGGAGAAGAAGCTAATTTTGTGTGAAGGAATAAGAAGATTCCAAGAAAAAACAAAGGTATACAATATGTGAAATATTTTAATTGTGGTAACCTTGGTCACTATGCATCTAATTATCCATAGGAAGGAAGTAGTAGAAGTAAATAAGAAAAGGAATATAAGAAAAATAAAGAAAGAAATTTTCATCATGAAAAGAAAAATAAACACAGTCAAGGCAAACATGAGAAGATCTTTCAAAGATACAAGAAGAGTTTTTATGTTGAAGAAGAAAGTTTCACTTCTAGTAGCAGTGATTAAAGCTTCTCCAATAATGAAAAAGAAGAAATTCTATTTTTGGCTATAGAAGAGAAAGAAGATGATCCTATTGTTGAAAACCAAGAAGAAGAGAAAGAAGATGATCATGTTATTGAAGACCAAGAAGAAGAGGAAGATTCAAAATATGAAGCCACAATTTACATTGAAGAGGAACTTATTATTTATCTTGAAGAGTTAAAGAGGGTTAGAAAGAAGAACTCAAGATTGAAGGATAAAGTACAAGAGGATGAGAAAACAAAAGCAAATCTTCTACAAGATCTCATCGACTTAAAAGTAAAGGTTGTAGAGGAAAGGAGAATTGAATAAGGTATGGTTGAATAGTTAAAGGTAAAAGAAATAGAAAATGAAGCTATCATTATAAGGAAGGGAGTTGAGTAATTTAATGATAAGATATATCAGTTTAGAAAAAGCTCAAAAAACTTGGATGATATTATCAAAGCACAAAGATCTCCATTTATCAAGACTAGACTTGGTTTTGAATAAGGTCAAGGGAAACAAAAGGGTGATTAAAGGTCAAAAGAGATAGAAGCATTGGAGAAATTAATTGAAGAAGAAGAGTCCAATACCTATGATGATATGTTGAAAAGTGGAAGCATCAATAAGGAAGAAAACAATGAACCATCAAGGAATAGAGAACATCATAGGAAAAGAAAAGAAAAAACCATGTGACCATATCATCCAAGTCAAGATGAATATTTCTTCTAGGGTTATTGTTTCTCATATAATCATTTTGGTCACAAAGTTGTACATTGCATGGTTCATGATAAGATTAATTTTGGCTTCACCAAGGAACTTCAACTCATTTACATATTTCAAGGACTAAAACATCATGTGTTACAATTGCAATAATTTTGGGGTGTAGAATAGTGTTCCCAAAAATTCCAAATATAGGCAAGAAAAAGGATGCTCAAAATTTTCAAAGAGGTATGACTACAAAAGTTTGGAAAAAGAAAATTGAAAAAGAAGAAGAGCATTGTAAGTTGGGAGTAGTTTTACTCCCATATAAATTTGATCACCTCAAGAAAAGGAGGTGGTAATGGGGCTGGGTTAAGTGTCTTATTTTTATCCCCAAGGATCCCTTTGCTATTGATGTCAAAGGGGGAGAAATCAGTAAGGGGGAGAAACTTGTCAGGGGGAGCAGATAGTGAATCCAGTTGCAGTAAAAGAAATATTTTTGTAAGGCTACCATCAATGACAAATGGGAAGATTGTTGGAAATATTGATTTTTCATTGATGTCAAAGGTGCATGGTATTCAAGGCAGAAATATTCTTCAAGGGTGAGAAGTTTATAAGGTTGGACAACATATCAATGGTGTAAAAAATGGACTTGGTGAATAGCAAACAATGGCAAATTATTCAAGGTAAGGTATATTTCAAAGCAATGCAAGTTGTTTAAGTAAAGGATTATAATATTTAAATATAAAATTTAAATTTTACAAGAGAAGGAAAAATATTTAAAAGTTGCTTGGGACAAAAAGATTTAAATATTATAAGAGGGGGACATAGGTTTAAAAATTAATATTATAATATTTAAATCATAATATTTAAAATATTAAAATATAAAGTGATTCTATAGTAAAAAGCATTGACATATTTTGGAGCAATTATAAAGTTTGAAAGAAAATAAATTTGAGCTGACCTCCTTGGATAAAATCGAAGCAATTGGGAAACGTATAAATACATGGCATTAATTCACCTTTGAGTGATGAAATTTTTTTATTACATCTAATGTTGTGAGTGTGAACAACAGAAAGAGGAGAAGAGCAATGAAAGTTTGAGGAAGAGCAAGACAAGGATAAATATTCATGCGCACCTCTTAGTTTCACTTACTGGAGTAGCCCAACCAGGTGCTTGGCATACATGAAGCACTGCTATGCAGGAGGTCAGAGGGTCAAATATGTTCAATGCTATTTTATTGAGGTTTTTTTTTGAAGGAGACTGACAAATATCACCTTGTGCTCCTTTGGTTTCACCTGTTGGGGTAGCCCAGCCGATTGTGTGGCTTTGCATGGAGCACTACTATGTAGGAGGTTAGGGGGTTGAATCTAGTCAACGTCATTTTGATGTGGTTTTCCCATTGAGAGAGTGCAAGTACATGGTTAAATATTTGGGTGCCTCTTTTTATTTCACCTACTATGGTAGCACAGCTAATCATGAGTAATTATGAAAGCACTGCACTTCTATAGGTCGGGGTTTCGATTCATGATTGTGCGAGGTATTTAAAATAATTTTTATTAAAATTTTAATATGAGGGAGATATAAGGGTCAAGGTGTTAGTATAGAAATTATGATTTTTGAAAATTAATAAAAGTAGAAATAAGAATTGTGTTGTTAGCATAAAGGTTTCATTTATGAAAATTAATAAAAGAAGATATAGGGGTTTTTGTTATTAATAAATATTTATTCTTGTGAGGAGATATAAGGAGTTATTTTTAATCTTTATTGTGCATTATTTTTATAAGGGTTTTTAAAGTGATTGATTTGATATCTAATCAAGAAAATAAAAAGAGAATTGCTAACCAATTTTTGAAGGGACAAACAAAAGGAAAATTATTTTTGTCAAAATAGGTTTGGAAGGCTCATGCAAAAAGAAGATCATCATCACACATTCCAAGATATGATTCTTTTAGACATCAATCTGACATATTGTTAGCTAAATTATCATAGGCATTACAGGTGGGTACATCTTACATATAATCATGCAAAGTTTTTGTTTGCTTGGACTAACATGTGGCTAAGGAGGCATTGTTGGAGTGAGAGTTGGTGGGCTTACAACTCCACTCCTTTGCTCTTAGGTGTTGGTCTTCATGGACACATCTAGGAGGAGGGGGAAAGATAGGATATGCACCTATGTTTCTTGTTATGTTGGTTTAACCAACCTCCCTCAAAATTTTCATGAGGTTTTTTCTCCACCGAAGCCTCAAAAGCTAGAGGGGGTTGTTGGGAGATGTGGATAATTGCCAAGTTAGAAGTTTGGGGAACTAAATGAGAAATAAAATAGGTAACATCATGAGAACTGAAAGGTTGTGATGGCTGAAAAAGTGATACTATTTTTCTTGTGTGCTGAGTAGTGGTAGTAGGAGTACTAGAAGTTTGGTTTTGTTTTTTGGGAGGTTTCACCAGATAGTTTTTAATCATATGGTCTTGTTGTCTGTAGTAGAAACATGAGTTTGTAAAGTTGAGATAATTAATTTTCTATTCAAATTGGATACCAAGGGCTCTAAATAAGATTTTACTTGGGAGGACCATGGAGACATTAGTCTCAACCAAGATGCATAGGTGCAAGCACATGAAAAGTGAGGGCTTGTATGGGAGGACTAATGGCCTTCTAAACCTAGCAACTATTTGAGATAATTACTTTGTGTATAGTAGGTTTAAGAAAGGGAGTTCAATAAAAAGAGAATATTTTATGTTTGACACATTCTTAGGGTTAAATTGGAATACCCAATTCTATAGAAGGACAAGTTGACCAGAAATCATCTAGGTGTCAAGCTTTAGGGATTTTAAGTAATATTATTTAGAGGTAAAAGTGATGGAAACAAAGGATTTTCCAAGGTAGTGATGAGAGGTATTCATCCAACCCTTGGATTCCCAAACTTTGAAAACCATCAGTTGAGCTCTTCGTTAGGGGAGATTCTTCTAGAAAAGAATAAAACAACTATTCACTATTCTAATTCTTTTATTTCTTTAGTAAAAATCATCTTGTAACTCAAATTCAAAGCTACCTGACTCTTTAGCTTACTGATTTACCTGTTCAGAGCTTTTATTTCCTCCTACATGTCCAGATTTGAGGGTTCCCTCATTTGGTACATGTCGGTCACCACCTCCTTGTTCATATCCTCTAGGTCCATGGGCTAAGGGTGCAAGGTCAACATTATTTTATCTTATGTTGGAATGAAGGTCCTCCAGTTGAGATATTGGGGATGCCTGATAATTGCTACCATTGAAATTCAAGTTGTTGAGAAACACACGGTTATAAGGGGAGCTAGCACTAGCTCCCCCTTGCAACATTGTACCCAATTTGATGGGGGATCCAAAATGGAAATGTGGGTTTTTTCCTTTGGAAATATCACTTCTATCATGTTCCTATCTTGGAGTTACATTATTTTGCATGTCATGGTAGAGGCTTGGCTTAGATTTAGAGGAAAATACATGAGAAGGTCTAGAGACACCCTCGGTCCCTAGATGATCATCCTCTCATTCTATTTTTTGGGTTGATTTCTTCCTAAACTTAAATGGGGACTTGTTAGCAACTTGCTAAAAAGTGAAACAAAGAGTTCTTCATACTATGACTTACTATTTCTATGGGAATAAAATATATAACTAGAATTTGGTCCTCCCTGGTCATTATCTTTCTTTTTCAATGAAATTGTGTGAATCTCATCATTATTGGCATGCGATGTAACTTCCAAATCCAAGAAAATTGATTCAACTATTGTCTCAGTCACTTTGGCATGAAATGACAATGTTGTAGTCATCATCCTAGGTAAATGATCATTTGTAGAACCTATCAAGGAATTTACATAATTTTATGAAGATCTTAGAGAGACACTATCCACATTAATATCCATGTTGCACCTCTTGGAGAACCCTCTTTCTGCATAAAAAACTCTAGCCCTCATGCCATACCATTTATACATTTAAGTTTAAAAATTTTAAAATTGGAAGAAAATACATATTTTACTCTTAATATAAATAAATAAATGAATTAATGGATGTATGGGAGCCTAATATTTTTAACAACTTATGAAATTTCATCTAGGGTTTCATTCTTGCAGCCACATTAGAAAATGTGCACATTAATTTCCATCATCTATTGCACAGAATTTTTCCATTTACACGAGGAACTTGAACACATGGTAGTGAAGATATCATTCTTACTTTCACTATATTTTAGTTCAATTAGGCCTTTAAATGCTAATGATGTATTTGTATCAATTGTATATATTATCCCTGAAGAAGTGAAAAACAACATCATGCCTTAAATGATTGACCTGGAATGCAGTTCTATTGTTCTAAGAAAGCATTCAATGGAAAAGGTGCAAAAAATGTAAACTATTGAAATGACAAGTAATTCATAGTAAAAAAAATGGGGGGGGTTTATACTTAAATTTATAAATCCATAAATCCAAAAGGTTACAATACATCCCCTTTGAGGGCTTCTTATTTTGATACATTTCGAATTACATATTACAAGGGATCAAATCCCTCCATGAGCTTAATGACGTGTTTCAATGTTCTTCTCGTAAACCATAATTGAGAGATAATATTGGTATTATTTTAATATACCTCTTATCTCCTCCCTCATATCTAGAATACCTGTACCTACACACAAGAGATTGAAAATTATTAATAAGATATGTGTTTTATATTGAAAACCTTGAAAAGTATGTAATAGAGAAAGTAAAACTTATTTACGACAAATCAAAACAACTCCAAATGACTTGCAAATATAATATGATGTTATTAATATGATTTTGGAAGGATCTAAGAATAAATTGAAATGAAATTCTGATCTATGACCATTCTTAGCAGGAACAACTAATACTGCAATCACAAAAACCTAAATTGACCCATCAAATCTACTCAAAATTTAACCAAAATTGAATGCAAGGCTAATTGAATGCTTTAGAATTTATATATGGTGAAATCGCATCAAAAATTTTATCCATTTTATGGTCGTACCTGGCAAGTGCAACTAGCAATGTTATCTAGCCCTGGTAGGGACGATCACAAAACTGGGTGGTTTTTACCACCAATTTCAAGGGGATCTGATTTAGAACTCTCCTAAATGTGTTGTCATCAAATTTGGTCAAATTACTCTCCAATTTGATATTTTTTGGAATCGATTAGCTTATTTTGGTATGCCCCTAAAAGTACCTTCAAATGAAAAGGTTTTAAAGGAAAATACTTGGGCAAATGTGAGGGAAAATATGAGGACAAATATGAGCAACACTTCATGAGAAATGCTTGTAATTATCTCTCCCTTTTAAATTGGGTAGGAGAACCTCAATTTATAGACAAAATAGGGCAAATTTACAAAGGATCAAGTTTTGGCATGTAGGGTAAGTGTTACCACTTGTCAAAACCCTTACCATGCATAGGGTGGGAGAGCTTACCCATTTGGGACCTCCAATTTATAGGCCTTGATGTTTATGATAGCCTCTCAATCAATTTTGATTGATTTTGTGGGATAAATGGTAGGAATTGATTGCCATTTATCCCACCCTTTGACTTTTTAAGGGTCTACTTCATGGTCATCCCACATAGGGATGGTTACTGGTGGATGTCCCTGGGTAGGACGGTCATGAACTATGATCATCCCTAGGTGGGACAACCATGGGTACATGGCCCAAAACTTCCCAAAACTTAGGGAAACCTTACCAAAAGTGTTTGGGAGACCTAATTAACCCTTGATAGTTGTCCAATGAGGCCATATTATGTCGATAAGAGTGGTGCATTAGTAGTCTTATCCGATTTACACAATTTTAGTGTCAACAGATGCCCCATTTTGAGATGTGTTGTGTGCAATAGAGCGCAGAGCAAAAATACATGACTAAATTATTAAATATTTGAGTTTATTCATTAAACTAAACAAATTTATATGCCTCAATTGTGTAAAGAGCATACATTCTTGGAATACTTACTTTTGACATAGTTGAAGGATTGATTTTGGGTATACGTTTCAACCACGATGTAATAATAGTTGTAGGGGCTCAGGGTATACCTGGTCTTGGTTCCTTGTTTCCTTGTAAGCCTTTAAATGGGTGAATTACCAAGGCTTAAATGAGATAAATCCTTTTTTTTGTTGCATTTGGTGATTTTTTTCCCTAGCATGGAATTGAAATTTTATCTTTGGAAATGATTCTTTTGAATGTATGAAGATTGCCCTTTTGAGTGTTTAAGTGTTGATTTGATTATAAAATATTTTTTATGACTACCCTATCAAGTGACAAGTCTATGAGGGTATGAATAATGATGAAATTAATGAGTCACTTGAAACATATGACTTAATTGGGATAACCATTAGTTTTTCCCATTGTAAACCCTATCAATTATGCTAGGATTTTTATCGTTGTAATGATGATTTATGGAAGCGAGAGCCTAAATAATTCTTTACTGTGGAGCGGTCCAGCCATATTAGCCTTCTTGGGGAGTGAAATAAATACCTTTTAGAGCATCCATGAATACTTAGGATTTAATCTTGATCACTTGTTAATTTTAACCTTTTTTGACTTTTTTTTGGTGGGTTTGTGCCCCTGTTTTTTATCTTTTTATTTTAGCTATTTTTGTGTTTTGTGGTGTTTTAATTGTTCTTGAATTTTTATTTTTTATACAGTTTCATAGAATAAAGGAGATGAATACCTCATTCATATGGAGTAGTCCAGCCATAATGGCCTTCTTGGGGATTGAAGGGAAGACATTTTAGTTCAACGATGAATAATTTGGTTCAAGTAGCCTTATAGTAATTTACTCATATTGTTGGATTGCATGGAGCACAAGTCACTGCAAACACCAAGTGTGTGAGGTAAATAACTGGATATGAGGTGCACTTGAGATTTTGATTTATCTAATTTTTTTGTTGATTTTATAATTTTTGGGAGTGTGAGGTCTGAGGACCCACTTGATTGTAGCCCATGAGCAGTTTTTTGGATTATGATATAGCTTTTGGTCCATACATATACATATATAAGTTTTTTGGTTGTCATCATGTGTTTTATTACTGCTCTATGAGATGTATGCAATTATTATATTTTCTTTTATGATGCTTATCATGTATGCATTTATTGTCTATATGATGTGATTTGATGATATGTGTATTTGTAAATGCACAATGAAATGGATGATTTGTTTAATTTGTATGATGTATTATAATGAATACTTGATACATTATATGGTAGCACCATAGTTTGTACAATATTTATCTCATAATTTTTAGGTTATAATGGATTGTGTAAAATGTAACTTAACGAACATGTGACAACATGATGTGAAATGGAATAGATAGTGTAATGTTATATGATATGTTTGAGATTTTTAGGAGACTCAAACACTCTATTTAGATAATCAAAATTTGTGTAATAACTATGCAATACTTTTTAACAAATTTTAAATCTGCTAAAATAACCAAAATATTTAATATTCCTGTGTGTGCATGTGAGTTCATTGTTATGATGACACATAAATATACCTTAGTTCCAAACAGGATTGATTAATCCCATCTGTACTGAAGATTACCTTATGAGTATCATTATCTTGAGTTTTGTACTTTATTGGATTAGACCACTAGGAAATATAGGCTACCAAAAGCTAGCTCATCCTATTGCAAACATTGATCTGTACAGAAACAAGTTTCTTATGTGATAGATATGTCATCATGCGTAAGGATACTGTCATTGCCAGGTAGGCTTGATGCCACCCAACCTATAATGAGGATCATCTTATGGTTCTCTAATGCTAAGAATTTTAGGGATTCAAGTTCAATACTCCCTTCTCTTCTTTTAATTTTGAATTGTTCCCAAGATTTGCTCATTTTTGTTAAGTGGGCAATGGATTTTGATAGTGGTGAGAACCACTATTTATTTTGCTTTTGCTAATCGTAAAAACCACTATTTATTTTTGTATATTATTAAGTGATAATAATAACTGTTTATTTTTCATTTTGGATACTTACCCCAGTTTTGGTGTGAAGCAAGGGATTTTTATTATTTAGGGTAAGGAGGAACTTGTCCTTTTGTTAATTTTCAACGTCTTTGAACCATTCGCATAGAGGGATGAACAAGGTAAATTTTTCGGTTAAGGTAACCTATACCACTTTGTAGTTTCATCTTTCTTTGTGCTAATATTGGATTTATTAATGTGAAACTATGTTGTGATTTTGACGTATGCAAGGTATAATATAAACAAGATTCTACCTTCTAAAAATCATAATAGCTTTCTACAAAATCTGAAAATAAAACTAGATATGGCTGAATGATCGAAAACCCTAACAATACCTTATGAATAATGGCTAAATGAAGGGAAACAAACACACAATATCAAGTGTAAATATAAATGATAAATGTAATGTAAATAGGTGGTAATATTGACCTATGAAAATATTGAATTTGATAGATGCCTAGTGTACATACCCGGTTCTAGACATGTATGATCAAATTCTAACAATGAACAATGCAATAATGAATATACCTAATGCAAGTGATGGTATGATGCAATGATATGAAATGCAATGCAACAATATTTTTGTGTTTTTGATATTTTAATTATGTTTTTGTATTTTTGGAATATATATGTATATACAGTTTGACCAATGGGCTTATTGAATGCCATTGGGGATTTTTGGGTGACCAAAGGGCTTATATATGCCTTTGGGGATTTTTGGTGTGACCAAAGGGCTTATAGATGCCTTCAAAGATTTTGAGGTGACCAAAGGGCTTATAGATGCCTTTGGAGATTTTTGGGTGACCTAGACGATTGTAGACTACCTAGCAGTATTTTAGGTTGACCTAGACGGTCGTAGACTGCCTAGGGACATTTTTAGGTTGACTTAGATGATTATCGACCACTTATGGACATTTTTAGGTTGACCTAGATGGTCGTAGATCACCTAGGGATGTTTTTAAGGTGGGCATGGTGCTCTAAGCATGAAAATATCATAGGTGACTAATACTCAATGGTTTAGGCTCTTCACTTCCTTCGATGTATGCTAAGTGATAAGTTCTAAGTCCAATATGACTAGTAATGATATATGGACCTAACCATTTTACCATAAATTTATCTCGTAGATGGGGTGAAAATTTTAAATTTTGCTGGTTCTCTTTAGAAATAAATCACCAACCTAAAATTCTCTAAGATGGAATTTTATGTTGTAAGCTCTCTTAAGACGCTCTTTATAAACACAGATTCTCAAGAGCATTAATGCATCGTAATTGATATAGAAAAGCTTGTCGTACGGTATCATCATCGATGAATTCTTGCATGGAGATGCACAACGACAAGATTTCTAACTCTAAAGGCATGATAGCCTCAGCACCATACACTAGTGAAAATGGAGTTGCCCTAATGGGAGTTCGAATACTAGTGCGATAGGCCCAAAGGGCAAGAGGTAAATGATTATACCAATCTTTATAATTTTCTTTAACGATTTTCTTTAAGATTATGACTATTTTATTAGACACCTCTGCTTGCCCATTAGCTTGTGGATAATAGGGCATATAAAAGTTGTGCTTTATGTTATACTTTATTGTTAAAGCATGCACATCCTTATTCTTCAAGGATGTCCCATTATATAAAATTATCTTGGATGGAATACCAAAAAGACATGATATTATGCAATATGAACTCCGTGATGCAAGCTCTAGTCGTAGTGGTGAGGGAAATTGCTTCCACCCATTTTGTGAAGTACTCAATAGCTATTATTATAAACGTGTGATGGCCTGAGGAGCCAGGTGAGATTTTCCTGATTAAATCAAACCCCCATTGTGCAAAAGGCCAAACTTATTGAATCGGTTGTAAGGCTTGTGAAGGTACGTGTGACAAATTTGCATGATGTTGACACTTTATGCACTTCTTGACATAAGCATAGCAATATTTCTCTAAATTTGGCCAATAATAGCCCATGCGAAGAATACACTTTGTGATGGCCATGTCGTTGAAATGGATACCATATATATCATCGTTTGCTTGGGCAATGGCCCAAGCTAACTCTTGAGAGTCAAAGAAATGAAGGAGGATACCCTCATAGCTTTGATGATACATTATGTCTCCTATTAAGACATATTTTATCGTGTTTTTCTTCAATGCTCATTTTATGGCATGCAACAATACAGAAGGAATACTTCCTAGTTTTAAATAGTCTTTTATTTGTATTGCCCAGTCTTGTTTTACAAAATCCTCAATTGTATAAATTGTGCAATCCTTTTGATGTTCCTCTCTTGCAAATGCTGATTGAGAGTGAACTTATAGATATAGAATTGTGCTAGTATCAAAATAATTGTTAGGGAACAAAGTTCCCCAATTGGTATTATTCAAATAATTATGTATTTGAGAGAACCTTTCATGTGAAGGTTCAATTTGAATCATGTGGACTTCTGGTGCAGAGTTAAGCTCATCATGCTTAGTCATATATTGTGATAGTGTTTTCACTTGAATAGTCATGATATCATCAGATGGGTTTTATAGAATTAAATATCCTAAGCAGGCCATTGTGTCTGCAAAATGGTTAGATGAATGATGAAGTGACTTAATATCATACCATTCAAACCTTACATGAAGTTTATCCACTAGGAATTTATAGGCTTGCAATATTGGGCACCTAAACTAGAATATTACTTTGACCTAATTAACTATGAGCAAAGAATCACAAAAAAAGTTAAGCTTTGTGATTTTCATGGTGATTGTTGTTTGAAGTTGTATGATGAGGGATTCTTACTTGGAATTGTTATTGGTACATTGGAAATTGAGTTTAAAAAAAAGGGGTATTGGAGCCCCTTGCGGTGTGAAAAACATGATTCTCACACCACCCCCTTGCTCTTACTTAGAACTATCAAAAAACAAAGTTATGTCAGCCTATGACTCTGGCTCTTCAAGATCAAGTGATTCTGAAACGTGAAAAAATCCATCATCGATTTTTATAATGAGAGGTTGGTCATCCTAGAGATGAGCCTCTACTAGTTGATCGAATATTACCTATCCTTTTATTGATTTTTGTCCAATGAACTCTAGGTCAAATTCCATCAAAAACATAATCCATTTTGTTGTGTGACTATTGTGATATGTTTAAATCATCATGTATTACAATGGATTTTCTTAAATACTATAAAAGTTGTATTGTTAAGCATGTAATTGTGTAGCTTTTAAGTACCAAAGACCACTACTAAGCATAGCTTCTCAATGTATGCATATTTTATTTCATAGATGACTAGTGTGCGACTAATATAATATATAGTCTATTCTTTATGAAATTCATTCTTTTGGGTCAACATGGTACCCAATGCTAGCTCAGTAGCTAAGATGTAAATATAGAATGACACACCTGATCATGAAGGGGCCAATAAAAGTGACGAAGCCAGGTATTATTTCATCTTGTCAAACGCATCTTGATATTTTTCGTCCCAATGAAATGATATCCCCTTGTGAAGCAATTTGTTCATGGGTTGACACTTATCTGATAATTGCACTATGAAGCACTTTATGGATGTGACCTTTTCTTGCAAGCTACATAACTACTTGATAGTTGTGGGGGGAGGAATTTCTAGGATTACCTTGATCTTGTTTGGGTCTACTTCTATGCCTCGCTTAGAGACTATGAATCCCAATATTTTTCTAGATGTGACATCGAACACACACTTCTTGGGATTTAGCCTGAACTTATGATCAATGAGATGATCTAAAATCTTATGCAATACATCGATATGCTCATGGCATAATAGAGATTTTTCTAATAAGTCACCTATGTAATCTTTCAAAATTTTATACATGTAATCATGGAGGATGTACATCATAGCTCTTTGGTAGGTGGCACTATCAATTTTAAGGCCAAAAGGCATGACCTTGTAACAAAATGTCACCCAAGGCATTGTGAATGCCATTTTGAGCTAGTCTTATGGATTAATATGAATTTGATTGTATCTAGAGAAACCATCCATAAGGGATAATATTTCATGCCCTATTGTGGTATCTACAAATGCATCGATGTTTGGTAAGGGAAACTCATACTTAGAATTTTCTTTTTTGATATCTCTAAAATTAGTGCAAATGCAAATCCTCCCATCGGGTTTCTTGACAAGTACCAAGTTGGAAACCCATGGTGGATAATCTACTAATATAATAAAATT
>JAQPPZ010006202.1:0-10216 GCA_028583015.1 Wollemia nobilis | reverse complement strand
ACACACTCATAATATCATAAGATATAATATTGAACTTTCCAAGCATCAAAAATGGTTCTCACCACTCATTTGGGGCCTTTTCAAGCCATCCAAGCCTAGCTACTCAAGCCAAGAGCAGCCATATCCTAGCCACTCAAGCCTAGAGTGACCAGACCTTAGCTGCTACAGATGATAGTTGCCAAATCTTAGTCGCTATAGACAATAGTAGCTAAACCCTAGAATCAGTTTCACTGACAAACAAGCCTAATCACAGGCGGAAGTGGTAGTTTGCATGCAATAAAAGTGAGCGGGAGTAACTTTGCATTCCTTTTCATGACCAGTTCACATAGGAGACTTGATTTTGCATTTAAACTTTAGTTAAATGATCTCCAAGCATAAACAAAGAACAAAAGCTTCTCATTCTAACGACCAGTTCACATAGGAGACTCAAGTTGGCAGTTATATTTTAGATAACTAGCTTTCAAACATAGAAAGACAAAAAGCTTCTCATGTTAAATCACACTACACATGAGAAATTCATTACTAGGTCTTGGACATAGACCTAGGGTTTCACAATATAAAAGGTGCAAGCCTAAGAGCACCATGGGATCCATCCATCCATGATCATCGATCTTTTATCCATCAATCTTGGTCATTGAGGAGGGCTTTCAAGACTCAAAGAGTTTCCTTGGAGATCATGAGTATTGAAGAGCATAGCAACCATTATTTCAACATCATATATAAGCTTTGGTCCATATATTTGGAGCAAATAGGATGAGGTTTACCTTAGCATTCATTGTCTTAGACAGTGGCCCACAGGCTTAGCTTAGGGTTTTAGACATTAGATTGATTATTTTGTTTAGCATATCATTAGCATATCATCAGTTCATTTGTTTGCATTCATAGCATTAGCCTAATTTGCATTTTCTTTCATTTGTTATTTTTAGTACTAACAACCTCATCTAGGGAGGCATTCTTAGATATCTAAGCATGTGTTGTTGTTTCATTGCTTACAGAGCCATAGGTTCATCAAATGGAATTTGTAACATACAAGAGCAAAAGGGATCCCTCTAGGAAATAGACCTAGAGAAGGAGGCATTTGTAATCCCTCATACATTTATGTGTGCGAAACCAGGAAGCCTTTATAAGCGCACCACCTCTTCATGAAAGGGGTACTATTTACCTATTTGTAACCTTATTGTATCAAAATGGGTATCCCTAAGAGGGACCAACATGTAACCGAGTTTCAATATGAATAAAGAGATCCATATTTGTTATTTTTGTGTTATATGCTTTTTCATTGTCTTCCATTTCATCTTGGGTTTTTAATAACATTGCAAGTAGAGTAAAAGAGCATTGCATGCATCCCGGGGTCGCTATAGACACACACTCATTTTCTATCACCTCATATGCATCCCTATCCTCTTTTATAGAAAATGCTAAGCCTTCATCCTTATCCACCTCTCCAATACCCCCATCTCAAACTACTAGTATCACTGTACATATGACTAATCCTAGCATAGGTGAATATTTTGTATAAAGTGTAACATTTACATCTCTAGTTATAGAGTCGGTTAGGGATTTTAATCACTCTAGACATACCCCTTAACCATAAGTGATATTACCTCATGGGATCCTCTTCTAATTAAACAAATTTTATGTATGGAGGAATTAATTCATCATCAGACAAACCTCCTAATAAATAACCCAAAGTGTTTTTTTCTAGAAACATCAATTTTTTGGATAACCCATCATTTACCATGAGGTATTTTCAATGCCTTAATTATAAAGGATGTAATATTAGCTACTATGAATAGGGAACATGCATTATTTTAGAGTCTTATTTTTAGCCCTCTCAAGACAAATATAGGATACGATCAACATTCTTCGATCAACCTATTTTAAAAAAATATTCAATGCATTACCCTTGGTCCTAAGGAGGATAGTGATGATGAGTAAATTGATCCTGAGTATACTCACCTATCACCAGATGACTTTTTCCAAGTTTCTACCATTCATTCCTTTTTATATGACACCTTGAGAGATGAAATTTGATGAATTATTTGAGGTATTTTTTATTTCTTTGGATAACTTTTAAGAAGAATCATCCCCCATTGTTCCCATTATCGATGTAGATAATTTCTACCTAAATCTATTTCCCATTATTTCTCTCATATTTCCTATGCTCCTCCCATTGGAGTGCCTTGACACACCCATGCATTCCTTACCTCCACCATGGCCACCTCAACCTGTTCCTCACCCACCCATTCTAAACCAACTTCTTCCTTGTGAGCATGTACATGGGAACCTAACCTCTAATCCACAATCCTCTTCATTCCTCCAATACAACATGATCTCTATTGACTTATGCACACCCCTCCATAATCTATATGATCTCAAACATCCCATCCCCATTGACACTAGTGTTATCAACTTCAAGAAAATATCATTCCCTTTGTCTATTTCTGATTTCCTTCCTTCTAATAAATTACTCAAAGAATCAAATGTTTACTTTCAACCTTATCTCCCTTCCTCACCTTCTTTCATTTATCACATCAAAGTTATTGATACCACACCAACCCTCCCTAATAATTCCATAGATGTCATTCACCTCATTCCCACCCCTCATTAACTTGAGGAGGATTCACACATGCTCATTAAGGAAACCACCATAACAACCCCAAAATCCTTAAACATAGTAATTTTCTCTCATATAAAGAGTGTAGACACTAAAATCATGTAACTCGGATAATACTACCAAGGCACCACTCTTATTAACAACATATGGTCCCATTGGAAAACCCTCATGGGTTAATTAGGGATCCCAACCACTTTTGGGAAGGTTTACCCCACTTTTGGAAGGTTTTGGGCCATGTAGCCATGATTGTACCACCCCAAGATGGCCATAGTTCATGACCATCCCACTAAGGTATGGCCACAAGAAACCATTCTTGGATGGGATGACCATGGTCTAGACCCCTCAAAGTCAAAGGCTAGGATAAATGGCAACAAATTTGTGCCATTTATCCCACCCAATCACTCATGATAGATTGGGAGGCTATCATAGCCATTAGGGACTATAAATTGGAGGTCCAAATGGGAAGCCTCTTCCACCCTATGCATGGCAAAGACATTGCCAAGTGGTAGAACTTGCCTTGCATGATAGAACTTGCCACTTTTCCCTCTTTGCCTTCTTGAGATATAAATTGAAGTGTTTGCACTCAATTTTAAAGAGAGATATTTTGCAATTATTGACCACGAAGTGTTGCTAATATTTGCCCACACATTTTACCCTTGTATTTGCCCTTGGAAACCTCATCAATTGAAGTTTTTTCCAAGGCATCCCCAAATAAGTCCATTCTTTCCAAAATCTATCAATTCCATTGAGTTAATTTACCAAATTTGATGATAATATCCCTAGGAGGATTATAGACCAAATCCAAGTGGAATTGGTGGTAAAAAACATCTTGTTTTGTGGTCATCCCCTTGGGACAGTTAGTAGACCCAGTTGGAACTCTTAGGGATGGACATGAATTGGCCCATAATTTTGATCTGATTTTTATGTAGATCAATTTGATAGCATTAGATTAGCCTAGTAGTCAATTTTAGTTGCATTTAGCATTGATTTGATATAGCAAATAATGTTTTTATGATTACAGTCCTAGTTGGCACTCCTAGGGATGACCACAAGTTCTGCTCTTAATTCCATTTTTATTTCTACTCATATCTTTACAAAATCATATAGTAGACATCATACTAAATTTTTATGTCATTTGGAGTAGTTTAGATTGGTCGCATACATTTCTTATATTCAACACTACATACTTTTCATGGTTTTGATCATCATACGTATATGTTGTTAATATATTTCAATATCTTGTGTGTAGTTACAAATATTCGATGCATGAGGTAGGAGATAAGGAGCTAAATAAAAATATCCTAAATATAGCTCTATATTCATGAGTGTGAGAGGAACACTTAAGGCATGCCATAATTTCATGGAGGTATTAGATCCCTCAAACTTTATAACTTGAAATGTATCAAATTGAAATCCCTCAAGGGGATAAATACAAGGAGAACCCCCCTTTTTATTGACTTATTTATTAGATATTTGATTACTTTATCATCTCTTTTGCTTGATTGTGTAGAACATTATATTCATTTCAATTACTATTGCTATGTGAGCAATTTTTAACGCTCTTCAGTTGCAATCACGGTGGGACTCTTGTCCCTTTTCCATTTTGCTTATTTTTACCTTATTTTTGCACTTTGTATGCTGTAGGTTCTGGTCATTCTGAGCTAAAACGATCCCTGAATTCCTAATTGGAACTCTTAGGGATGACCACAATGATCATCCCACCTAGGGATGGACCCTAAATTTGCAATTGTCCTACCCATGGATGGCCACAAAACTAGGGGTTTTCTACTCAAAATTCAAAAAATAGTAGCTTCCAGAATAGACAAGGTAAGTACCTAAAGTCAATTTGTAGTTAGGTTGTTCAAAAAAGGGTAATTTGAAGTTTTTCATATCTTTTCTTAGGTGATTCAAAGCTATATTTCCCCTTTCTAAATTCCAAAATAACAAACTAAAGAAAAATAGGAAAAAGAACAATCTTAGACATGCATTTGAGTGGTTTACCTGCGTGTGATCTGCATAAAGGTTAAGTTTTCATATAGTTAAATATTTTATAGGTTCCTTATTTATTTATACATCTAATTTTGAAAGTAAAATGCTTCTTATGTATTTAGTGAAAATTCATTGAGTGCTACTTTGTTTACTTTCATTTAATCATAAAAGGAACCACACACACCACGTCACTTTTAAATGTTAGTAAGTTGGAATTCATTCCCAATCACTAATAGAGTTCAACGATGATGGGCTTCATCTCCATATATTAAATCAAATCCTACGTACCCTATTTTTTACCAAGGTCAGTTCCAAGAACCATCTTAGCCATGGAAAATTGCATGCACTCAAAGAAAATCCTCGCTCAAAGAAAAATAAAAAATAAACAGTGATTTTCATCACTACATAAGAGCAAATATCAAAAAGCCAAAAAGAATCCAAAAGGGAATAAATATTGAATCCTTGGAATTCTCAGCATTGTACAAAAATGGAAGGAGAAATCCTTATGCATGACAATATGTCTACCATAATTGCTTCATGCATTTGTGTAGACCAATGTTTGAATGTGGATGAGCTAGCTTAGGTAACCCAATATTGCCTAGTGGTATAGTCCAACTAAGTCCAACATAAGGATGATATGAACACTTGAGGATCCCTGATCTTAGCAATGGGCTAAAATAATCTTGCCTGACATCGAAGGAAATGCTTGAGTTATACCTCAAAATATACAATCACTTGCACACATAGAGATCATGAAAAACTAGTTCCATGGTAAAAGCCTTACTTTTCAAAAGTCTAAGTGGTCAGTAGACAATTTTTGATAGGGTAACTAAAGTGTTTGAACCTTCGAAAAGCCCCAAAAAATCTTACATAGCAAAAAATCATAACATCATTCACACCATCACTTTATTTATAATATTCTATAAATTAGGGGGTATCAACATAGTAGGACACATACCGTATATATATTAGAAATAGTATATAGACATCCACTGACTACTTTATATCTTTTAATTTATAGAAACTTATTAAGAAAACAAATTACACACCATTACACCTCATATATGGATACTTAATAAATTCTTATGATAATAGTGATTATTTAAATTCATGATTATTTTTTTACTTTATGTGGTATCATCCATTAAGATTGTCAATGTCATATGCATTCCGTATGTTTTAAATGATTAGAGCATACAGGTTCATTTATACCATCCCATCACATAAGTTAGATGCATACAATTAAAGCAAAGTTAAAACATGCATTTAGCAATAACATCTCATCCAAAAACACAATTCATTAATTGTTCATCATCACATCATAAAACACATAGGCAATATTCATTTGCATACAATCATGAATTCATCATTCATCATCAAAATACATCATGTCATATCATCAAATTATATAAGCATTTACACATCCATATAAGCATATACAATATCATCTATCATCTAACATATTCATCAAGTCAGCATAATACCATCATTGCATCATATCATAAAACAAAATAACAAAAAAAATATGAGCAATAAACAATATATATAATAAGTCATAATGCAAAGATATCATAAAAGTATGTGTCAAGTCCAATGGATGTACAAAAATGCCCATGGGCTACAGTCATATAGGTCAGTCGACCTCAAAAATGGATCAAGGACCAAATAAAGCATCAATCAAATACTGGGCCTAAGCCCCTTGCATCACCTCCTCTAGTGCCACCTCCCCCTATGGTGGTGTCACGAGTCGAATGATGTGAACCTATCGGCCTCTTTGTTTGAGTTCAAGTCCTCTAGCTAGGATGGGCAGAAGACTATCCCAAGGTGGAATACCCACTGACCTACGAACCACCAACATCGGGTGGATCCTTAGGGACAATCCCATGCCTCCTAAGCTACATCTAAAGAATGGGGATGTGATCCACATGTCCTCAGATCCGCTCCTCATACTCATCCAAAAAATACTAAAGCTATCCCACATCCACTCTTGAACTTGCAACTGGAACCTCCTGTGGTGTAGAAGGAGGAACAACAAACTACATCCTAGTGTTGCCACCACCAATAGTAGTCTGTAGAGCCTATATCTATGTTGTGAGTTTCTCAATGGTATCATCTTACCATTATACCTGGATCTTAGTTGTCTGAATCTCAACCTCGACCTCATGCAGTTGTGCTCTCAGAGGAGAGTCTCTCTCCTTAGGATCTAACTCCCCCTCATCCTCAGGAACATCAGGATCCTTCATTTCCACCTGCTCTACTAGTTGGACCCATACCTCGGTCCTGGATTAGACTCTACATCCTTTTAGATCTGCACCATCACCCCACCATCATCCTTGCACCCTAGGCTACCGACACCATGCCACATCCGATCACCCCACCACTGAGTGTATATCTTTGTAACTCCCCCAACCACTCTAGGGTCAATAGATAGGGCATCCTACTCATTTGAACACTCTATAATATACCATGGAGGTAGGTCCCTCTCTACTGTGAGGTTCCTGTACAATAACGGTACCAAGGGCACATACTACTGCAACCCGTACTGACAAAGAACCTAGGAGTAGAAGTACTCCCAGATGGTAACGTTATGGCCAACGAGCCATCACTCATGTCATGTCTTGGAAGTAAATCTATTTGGATCATCCCAAGCAAGAAACTCATGGTAAGGGTGCCATACGACATCTCCAACCAGAAGTCTAGTAAAAGCATCACTATAATAGGACATATCCCCTACAAAAGTGTGGCTCTTGCACTCCTCGTGATCTCAAGAATATCTAGCAACATAGCACTATTTATGAGTGTTGATCACTATAATATTGGTTGGGAGCCCCTTAGGGTGATCTACCTTAATATGCTCCCATCCCCAAACCTATAGGAGCAAGCTGTAGGTAATGTTGATACATCCTCATCGATGAATGTGGTACAACTCATCATAGCACTGAGCAAATAGTGACATACCCCTTGTATATATGATAGGCTCCTTGTTATCCAATAGATCCTACACCATCACCAAAAGGTTCCATGAGAACCTCAAACCTAAGAAATCTAGGATAAGAACATTACTGATAACCATCAGTAATATGGCATGCCTCATTCGTAAAGACACGCTCTTTATGCCAACGACTGATAGACACTCCTCCAAACTTGGTGTCCTTGATAGCATCCTAAAAATTCCTCTTGAACACCCGAGTGAAGATAGCCACTTGATCATTAGTGGTCGAAGAAAAAATGGCCACCCCATCAAATGGAATTCAAAAGATCCTATATACATCCTTTGGTGTAATGGTCATCTCGCTGGTCAAGATGTGGAATATATTAGTCAGCGGGTCCCAATGATGGTCCAAGGTCGTAAGGTAATCTTGATATGCCATAATGTAAGGTAGCCTAATGACATACTATAACCCGTGGGCTTTGAACCATGCCCAGTTCATGTCATCAAAGCTAGGAAGTAGCTCAAGTAGGAGCTTTGTGTCCTAATCCCGAGTAGAGAGGATATAATAACAAAGTAAAATAAAACATAAACTACAGTGCATCTAAGGTATAAATCAAACAAAGCATAACAACATAAACACTCCTAAGTCTGAATAAATGAAGGATAAATGCATATAGTCAAGCAGCACAAAGCTCAGGAGTGGTTCAAAACTTTCAAAAGGAAAAAAAATCAAAAACATGTCTTAAGAAAATCATAAAAATGCAAAAAAATATGGCTAAGGGTTTAGCCATTGTCACCTATAATGGCGAGAACTTGTTCGTTGGATACAGTAGCAGCCAAGACCCAACGGTAAATTTTTTGACCATTGGGGTTCAAACTTGGCTGCTCTGAGCGATAGTGGCTTGTAATCGGCCACTCTAAGCGACAGTGGCTGAGGGGCGACATAGAAAACCCATGAAACCTTGGCCAAAAAATAACAAAAAATATTCAAAAATTGCCAAATAACATAAAAAAACACAAAAGGGAAGGAAAAACAAATTTTTTAAAAGCAAATTCCCACTCAGGCATCAAAACTAAGCTATGTTAAAAATGGTTAACATGGCAGTAGCAGGTGAAAAATAGAAAAATATGGAACCCTAGGCTAGAAACTACAAAGGAAAAGCAATGAGAACAAAAAGGGGGACTAACCCACCATAGCAAAATGTAATCTAAGCCTAGCTACGAAGTTTATTCATTACCAATAGGTTTAGTGAGGTTCATTTTAACCATTACGTAGTGAGGTTTAGTTTTAGTCATACAAAAGAAAAGAGAGTTAGGGTTTTGGAAAAGAGAAATACCTAAGAAGCTCTGGATCCTCCAGTAGTTGATGTCTCACCTTGCATAGCCATGTCCTCAATGCCAACAAACTCCAAATTCACAACCGTCACTACCACACCAGAGCTCCCAAAGTGAATCTTCAAAATAGTGAAAGTGAAAGGTCAAACCCTAGAAAATTTAAATTTTATATTTATTTAATTATGCCTTGGCCACTGCTAACATCAACGGCCCAAAATTCATGGTCGCTCAAGGCGACAGTGACCACAAGTAGTAACTCAGAGGCCACTGGACCTGATAGTGGCCAGATCCATAGATTAAAATAAGGAACATCCTCCTTTAGGGATCCCACAAAAATAGCAAATATACACACTTTGATGGTTTAAGATCATCATAATGTTTAAAATAATAAAAGAATAACATAAGACCACAATCTCAGGTAGGCCTCATACCCAGTTAATTACTCTATCCACTCGAAAATTGCAATAATTTGCACTCCATGTATTTTGGTGATATGAGTAGATAACCATAAGGCCACTTGGGGAAAAAACAACTCATTTTTGGAATTACGATGCACCACCTTTCAACCCTGAAGAAGACCAATATGGTCAGACTACTCCATGGGTACGAAAGGGTCATTCTAATTCCCCTATGACATCAAAAACATTAAGCCAAAGTGATACAATATAAACATAAATATAATCACTCATCCTAACTCCCTAAGAAAGCTATTGATAGCTGGACCAATCCTCGGGATAAGGATGGATGATTATCATAAAAAATTGGAATCACACTTGGATGTGGGATTGCCCATTAAAAGAAAAAAATGCTAGAAAGAAACCAGATTAGTCATATTGGTCAAGCAACTTGTCGCTTCATTCATTGTAATTTATTTACCAATTCATTGTGTGAGGAAGTAGTTCAAAATTTCAACATAATCATAATCAAAATCAATAAAATATCACTCGATCATAACAAAATTGTGTTTGTCCTACAAATCATTGCATACATCAATCACAAATTTCCCTTTTTTGTTGGGAATGTAAGCAGACATGACATCTTCAATTGTATCTCTCCTACCAGTCAGAACTATTGTAGCAGCTGAAGCTACCTGATTGAGTTTGAGAAATGAGTGCAATTTAACATGCCCAAGCCACTGAGCTAAGTCCTTTGAATGTTAAGGCAATTATTCAAGGGATGCATGCCATATTGCATGATTGGGCCATCCGGTGTTGATTAGAACATTAACCATCATACACCCTACAAATAGGTAAGTCTACATTTTTGCTCAACATTGTGTTTTCCACATAGTGCATCACAAAAAGGGGTATCTGTAGACACCTAAATTGTGTCATGCTTAGGTG